>JALPQI010016031.1:0-33319 GCA_025490895.1 Thaumatotibia leucotreta | reverse complement strand
GATGGCAAGTGGAATAACTTAAAATTAACAGTTTAAAAATAGAACATGCAGGATTGAAGTATGTTCAAAGCCGTAGCTGGAAAATGCATAGATATAAACGAGACCGCTATTTCTGAATTTAGCTTTTGCTAGTAACAGAAACAGTAGGCGTAAGTAATTACATAATAAAATATTTCTAATCGTCACTTGCAACCGTAAAAAAAATTGCCAGTAGAAAATGCAAACGAAATGTATTTCCTGCCGTTTTCTACTAACAAGTTGGTTTGCCAGACTATATATAATCTGACATTGTTATTTGCGTCAATGGAAAATGCTGGTAAAATAAAATGTATGCACGGCTTGTGCCCAAAAAAAAATTCCCGCATTATTAATTCTTAAATTTCGTTTGCCAGACTATATAATTCTGATGAAGGTACATTCTATTAATAGGTACAATATTATCTTACATAAACTAAATAATATATTTTCGGTCTCACCGCTATTGCATCACTGATTAAATTTTTAAACTGTTCGTTTTACCGACATCTATCGACGCACGCCTTACACTATCATACCTCTTTTAATACTATAAGTACTTACTTCATTTGTTTACTAACGTGCTATCTTCCACATACAAGTACATAAACATGATAAAATAACCGTTTTACAAATTGCATAGTTTATATATATGTTTTTATAATATATTATAGCCAAATATTACTCAAATACTCGTATTCATAAAACAGGCACGAATATAAAATAACACACTGAATAAAAACGTGTGTTTAGTCTGCACATACAGTACCTATACATAATTTGCTAGCGACTGCAATCGTTAGCCAGAATATTATTTTTGTTACTCAAAAACTGCCATAATACCAATTAAATAAGAATCACAAAATCATGTTGTATGTTCTGGTACATGTGTGTGGAGGATCCTTTTCTATATTTCAGTATATATTGACTTGTACTAACGCTATAATCATTATTTGGACGCTGCTTTCATGGTGGGTTTATGTTTATTATTTGTAAATAGTTGCACTTAAAAGAACGCGTAGAGAATGATTATAAATGATAAATTTCACGTAGAAACGTACGCATCATTTCGATTTCAAGCGCTAGCTTTTTAGGTTATGTTTCATGCCATTGCGATTTTGAAAATATGGGTGCTTCCATTTTAAGGAATGCAGTAATGTGTACCTAGCTTTTTGTAAAGTGACGCGATTGAAAAAAAAGGTTGTTTATGGCAATCAGTGTATCGGTATTAATCGGTTGGCGCAACACTATGGCAAGGTTTTTTTACTGAATGTTGCCATGTTTAAAAAATAAGTTGTCTCGTTGGACGCTAGAATGCTCTATTAGATGCCAAAATTATGGACCCATTTTTAACAAATCATGTTGTATGTATATCAATAACTGTAACGTAAATTAGTTTCAGAATAGTTTTAGTATACCGATTTGATCCATTATTCTTATAGGCCTGTTTCATGACGCAAGTAACCTAAACAATATCTCAAAAATCTTAGTACTTGTTAACTCCTTGTTAACTCAAAAATGCGTTTTATGTGTATATCAAGATTGATATGTTAGATCACCATGCACTATAAGCTGGTTTTCCCTCAAATAAAACAAATGTTAAAAATTGTAAATTAGAACATCATTTAAGAAATGATTGGAAAACTATGAAATGGGCCTGAGTTAGAAATAAACGTTGACTGAATTCGTGTTATCATTATTGTCGACTGATAAATTTGACATCTAGAGCAGTTTAGTTAGTTCGAGTTATAAAAACTTATATCAAGTTACTGTCTGATATTCTTAATAGAAAAAAAAACTGTATTTTCAATTTTGCCTAACAGTTAAATTTGTTTTGGCTTGGCTGTATGGCCTTCTCTTTGCCTCATTATATGCCCAATGACAAAATAACCACAGGCCGGACATGTCAAGTCTCAGTTAAACTTGTATTTGACAGCACCATTAAAAAAAATCAAATTGTTACAATAAGTATAGTGGTGTTTTCAAATTATTACATTGCAAACGTAATAGGATCACGATCAGATATTACTGGAAAAAAATAACACTAGAATTGTTTTTTATGAATAATGAGCTAAATAATTCAAATATAAGAAATCATTAACGTACGTAATACTAATATTGAATCATATCAACTTATTTGCAAAGTACAAAAAATATTAGGTAGCGAATTTATCATTTATTTTGACAGTTTTACAGTGTTGCCCGCGTAAGTTGACCAAATCTACCAATGTGCTGGCTACTTAAAAAAAATGGTCTGTTCTTTTCGTAATGGATACAATTTTTTATAAGTGTGAATTCAGGCTTTTTTATATTGTTATAGGGAAACAATAATTTATATGTATTATTTATATATTTGTTGAGTAGCCAGACATGTTTACTTGTTTTTAAATTAAATAATAATAATAAAATCGATGGTTGTTCAAATGAAGCAATCAATTAGCTTAAACATATAATCAGCTTTCTTGTGCGTGTATTATACATACAGTATATTGATCTGTGAGTGTTTTCAAATGTAGTATCGAAAGTGTTCTTATACTTACTTTAAGGTAAATCGGTCAGCATATAAAATGGCTCACACCCTATGGTCTCCTCATAGTATCAGAACACTTAAAATTGGCTGAGGTATATGAATACGTCCTGTTATTTTAGTACGTGATCAGTATACCTAGGTATTTTTCTAGCAGGGACGACAGATTGACAAAATTATACATCGGATTAACTGTTATCGATATCCTCACACCCTAGCTCCATATTCTCTCGTCATATTAAAGAATGGTAAAAATCTCAGTAAATAGCCACAGGAATATTCGAAGTTGAACACTTAACTTTTGACATAGAAATTTTTTATATTATTTGTACTCTAAACCACGAGTTTGATACGATATGAGAAATAATAAATAGGGCTAAATGTTTTCAATTCTTGCCATTTGGTCGCCGGAAACGGAATGAAAAAAAAAAACCCTAAAAATGAGGCATTTATTTCTCTCACGTGAATTGAACACCTGGCTCTGAGGGAAAATAACATAAAAAAATACTGTAAAGATGCGTGTACAACTTAAAATAAAATTACTTGCATACTGCGCCTAACAATAATGTAAATGTCAGATTTTAACAATTACTGTGCAGACTAAGGTAGAAGTTAAGATTTGTACCAATTTGTAAAAACCCCTGATTGGTACAAATAATATGTAGTGTAGTTATTTTGTTGCTGAAAACCCTTCCAGATCAATAATTTCAAGACAATCTTGTGTATAGTGACCTCAAACCTTAACATTGTTATTAAAATATTGTTTAATTAGCTCAAACAAAATGAATACTGTACATTTTTTATAAAATAAACATGTCTCGATTAAGTTTCATTGAGTAGGTACATATAGTATGGCAAAGCAATTTGTCAGTGAATAAAAACAACTCGATAAAAAAACTGAACGTGATATGTTGTTGTTGCCTTTTTCTGCTGACAATTTAGTTTGCCAAACTAAAGTTATATTCAAAAGTTTAAAAATCGTCAACCGTCTGATATTATAGTTTATCTGTGGTCACTATCACAATCAAGTAATCCGTTTTATAACGACAGTTTACAATGCATATATGCTGATAAAATGTAACACTATTTTTAGTTTTTATTGATAAATGTAGGTAGCCGAAGAATTAAATACAACAGTCCAATTCAAATATTTCCTGCAGTAACCCAGTGTGTTACTACGGAGTCCAATAAACTTTCCTAACTTTCCACACGACAGATAACGTGTTAAATTACTTATTTAGTTAGCGATGTTGAAAGATCTTAATTAAATATTTATGTGGATGAAGGAATTGAAATTTGTTTATCTGCATAGTGGATATTATTCTAATAAAAACCATTTGTCTTCAACGGTATAATTAGCAATTCAATGTCAAGCAAAATGGCCGTAATGTTTACCATTTACCGAAATCGTTACAGGGCATTTTAAAGCAAATTAAGATTTTTTAATCTCACGCCACGCTAATTGGGTGTCCGGAAAAGTGAAAAAGCTTTATGGCCACTTATTATAGCCAGGTTTGTACTACATCTTAGTTACTGAATATATTTTTAATCGCATAATGCATTGTAAAACGTTATGTGATACAAGTGTGAAAAGGCAATACCCACCAAGTGTCATACAAAATACGCGAAAAGCGAATTTTGTAATCGCTTCTTTGGAAATTGCTTTCTTTCCACCCATGTATCACAATAGTATTTGTTAATCGTCGTTGTTACTATTATATCAATATTGTATATTTGTTGTTGTTAACTATTTAAGACGATCGGTAGAATAAATATTTGAAATAAATCCAGTTTCTTTAATGCGTTTTATGAAAATACCTGCGCTCTTATTTTAACGGGTGGGTATTCATTTAAGTTGCATGATATTAAAATAAAACCAAAACTGTAGAGATAGTTATAGCCATTAAACATTTAAATGAATCTTTTTACATATTAGTAAGAGCATGCATTGGAAAAATAAGAGACAGTGAAATGTGGTAATAATTTACTATTCTGCGAAATCCTAAACCTATCAAAATGGTGCTAAAATATTTCCCCACTGTTTTATCTTGTGTTTTATACATAAAACTAAGAAAAAAACAATAGATTTTATTTCAGTTCTTAACCATATCACGTATTGCTGCCTCTTTTTTTTAAATTTATTAATCAATAAAAAGGAAAATATGGAACGCTTTCCTTCGCGCGTTTTTTTCGCAGTGTTGCCATGGCTGCGCTAAAACTACTAATGTGGTAGAAAATGCTTCGAGCTTAAATACTTTGGCCTGACGCATTTAGTGCATTAAGTGCTGGTTAATAATAATGGTAAGTATTTCTTTTGTATAGTATTTTAACTTATTTTAGCAATATTAAAATAGGTTGTAAAATATTAAACTTGAGATTGGTTTCAAATGCATGGTGGAATAAATAGCATGAAATCTCTAGGCATGTTATATTACAATGAAAACCTTAGTTGGTTGAAAATCAACAATATAGTGATTTAGTTATAAATACATTTTTTAGGGTTTAAATATAATTCATTTGTAGTTTAGCAAACAAAACTGTTTTGTTATGTGCATAAACTTTGCTTGGAGTTTTTTATGGGTTCGCGCCTATTACCATAGACAAAACTGTTTTGTAAATTTGTCTGATTTTAAATTAGGCCGCAATTTGGTCTGAAATTGTTTGATTGATAGCCAACTAATATTTTTACATACTTTTTTAACTGCACAACTTTCCATCACAGGTAGAAATAACACATCTGACTTCGGAAACGTCAAATATCAAGATATCTACGTATGAAGTTCATCAGATAGAGAAAGAACAGGAATTTTGTTGAAAATTATTCATAATTTATGATAAAAATTGGTTTGTAAGTTTCTGCTAATCAATTAGGTAATGGTATAGATAGATTACCGAAAGCATAGAGTTGCATTTTGGTGAATCAACTATTGTCTGTCTCTTATTACCATGGTTACGGTATCCTGAGTCACGCTGGTTTTATGCCAAGCTATGCTTCTTAATATTACTAAACTATTGACCGTGTGGTGACGGCAGTAAGAATACATTTGTCACCACCCCAACTCCTCCTGCGGGTGTCGTAAAAGTCGACCAAGGGATTGAAGTGTCACTGACCATTATTTGATAAAAGATTGATGATGGGCAGCAGCGTCATAAAAATAAATAAATATCTTGGGACATCTTACACAAATCGACCTAGTCCCACGGTAAGCTCAATTAAGGCTTGTGATATGGGTACCAGGCGACGATATATATAATAGATAGATACATATAGATACTTAAATACATAGACAGCCATGACCAAGGAACAAATATTTGTGATAAATAAATACACAAATAATGCCCTCGCCGGGATTCGAACCCGGAACCTTTAGCTTCGTAGGGAGGGTCACTACCAACTAGACTACGGAGGCTGACGAAGCAGCGTCATCATAGTGGACACATTACTGCGATCGCCAATCCGCTTGCCAAGCGTGGCGATTATGGGTATTTACCTCCTAATGCGTCTATATGCATAGTTAATAGGAGAGGCCTACGTCCAGCAGTGGGCTATCATAGGCTGATGATGATTTTGATGCTTCTTAATCTATGCAAACATACATTGTTCTGGTGTTAATAAGAGCTTTCCTTAATGGGCCACGTACAAGCATGGCATTCATGCATGTTTGCATAGTTTTGCATAAAACCATCGTGAATCAAGACACCGTAACCATTTTGATAAACATCTAATTGTGTTCAAATGTACCTATGTAAACGCCCAGATTCGCTTATATTAAATAATAACAGTATTTAGAAATATACGTGTACGTTGGAAGTTACTATAATAAATGGCTGTCTTGCAGGGTTAGCATATGATTACGTAGGTTGCCCTGAAAGTTTCGGGAATCGAAAAAAATACGCATTTTAATGAAATAAAAGTACTTTTATTGTTTTTCAAAGTATTCTCCTTTGTGTTTAATACACTTTTTCATTCTCTGAAACCAGTTTTTAAAACAGTTATTGAAGTCTGAAGTGGGGGTTGACAAAATGGCCATTTTATAAGCGTCGACTGCTTCTTCCGCGGTCTGAAAACGCTGACCACGCAACCGATTCTTTATTTTCGGGAAAGTAAAAAAATCGTTGGGACTTAGGTCGGGGCTGTACGGAGGATGGTCCAGTAATTCGACGTTTTCGCCCTTCAGATAGTCGTCTGTTTTCTGAGCGGTGTGAGGGCTGGCATTATCATGGTGTAGTATAATACGGCGGTTAGGGTTAGTTTTTCGCAGTTCAGCAAAAATAATCGGTAAACAAACGCCTATATACCAATCGGCATTGACAGTTCTTCGATCTTCAAGAGCGATAGTCGCCACGTGACCCGATTTGGAGACAAACGTGGCTACCATTTTTTTGATCGTGCTGCGAGAACGAACAACTTTTGTCGGCTTCGGTTCGTCTTCGTAAACCCAAACTCGAGATTGGTTTTTCGATTCAGGCTCATATGCGTAAATCCATGATTCGTCACCTGACACAATACTAAAAACGGCATTTGAGCTTCCTCCATTAAATCTTTTTAAAGTTTTGCGGCACCAATTGACACGTACCGTTTTCTGGTCGTCAGATAACAAGTGAGGAATCCACCGGGAAAATAACTTCCGCACGCCCAACTCTTGTTGTAAAATAACTTGTACCTGACTCATTCCAATGCCTAAAGTCTCCTGAATCTCCCGATATGTAACATGCCTATCTTCCTTTATCAGTTGGCGAACAACATCGATGTTTTGATCGGTAACGGCCGTTTTCGGTCGACCCTCACGTACGTCATCCGCAAGAGACACACGGCCACGTTGGAATTCCGAATACCACCTGTATATGGTCGTCTTTGAAGGTGCTTCACTACTAAAAGCAATAGTTAATCGGTCTCCACATTGTTGTTGTGTTAATCCACTTTTAAAGTCATAATAAATCATTGCTCTAAAACTTTCGCGGGACAGCTCCATTTTCACCAGCGACTCAACGACTTTAAAAAACAATTGAAAATCGGACATTGTTTTTTTTTTACTAAGTGGCCAGTGTTTTCGAATAATGAGACTATGCTTGTAAGAAAGAGGTATAAGACATGTCAAATATACGTTCCTAAGTATTAAATTCCCGAAATTTTCAGGGCATCCTACGTATAGCGACAGTATCTCGTAGTGACATAGAATAAGGGGTGGTCCGAAAAAAAGTAGCAATAATAATATATGATATAGGTAGTATCTTTTCGAACTGACCGATTTTTATTACGTTTTAGTACTTATTTCTTAATAATGCTTTTACACTATACTTTAAAATAAAAATACAACCATATTGAAATCAAACAAGCTTTTGTGAGTTTAGGCTTTCATTACAACAACATGTATTTGACTTTTTGTATTACTTACACGAGGACAAATTTATTTGCCAATTTTTGTTTGGTATTAGAACTGTTCACATTTTGTTATAAGCTGATTTGCGGTTTAGGGACCATGATCCAATATAAAATACTTGCATTAGTTAAATGGTTCCTACTCGAGGCTGTCAGAAGTACCAGTAGGGGAGTTAATTTTCCGTCAAAAATGCAAAACCGTCAAAGTAAGAAATACCTCTCAGACACCCCAATTACAAGTAAATTAAACAATGTCGGTTTCGTAATAAGACTGTAAAATTACTCGTTAAACATTTAAAAAAATGTACGGTTAAAGGTAAAAATCAGGCAAATACTGCCAGAACACTGTGTTTTCCAAAGGTACAGTTAGTTAGTTAGTTGTACTGGGTTTTTTCCGCAACTCGACAACCATTGTGCCTTTTTTGCGTGATAGCGAGTTAGCCCTATTCCAACCATCCAAGCTCCTCCACGAATCTCAGTGTATGTTTCAGGTTGCTAAATGCCTCCTTTAGTGTATGTGGAGTCCCCAAGTGCCTACTCCTGTATACCTCTATCTGTTTACAATCTAGAAGAATGTTTTGCTGTTTCCTCCTCTTCCATGCAGGCCCTGTACAACCAAAGGTACATTGGAGAAAGTAACGCTAAATCCTCCAAATTATCAATTGATTGAATATTAATGTATTGTGTATAATATTTTGTTTTAAAAAAAAGTCCTGTTTTAAAAAAACCGGTCAGTTTAAAAATATAACATATCATACGGTTACGTTTTTCTCCAACCACTCTTTATCCGCCCCTCTTTTATTAACGTAGTAAAATACAAGTCTATCTCACTGACGTACTGTCACATCAATCATGTGTTAAACCTACTGTTGAATGATGCATATAAGGCATAATAAAAGCTATAGACGCTAAAATATGACAATAAACATCGCAAATATGCCAAATAATAATTAAGCAAGGGCGTTACAGATGTACCTAGTGCAAAATCCTTTCTCTTCTGCTTTTCACGAAAACATCCGAATTCATATTGCTGTCACAATGAACTTCAGTATATATTGCACTGAAGCTAATTGAGACAGGGAGATTAATTCGGGCGTTTCCGTGAAAAGCCGAAGACAAAGGATTTTGCACTACATCTGTATCATGCTGTATTGTATACGTCTAATCTAATGGCTGCCCCTCATCTGTTGAACAACGATCGGCATTAACCGGTCGAAGATCTATGTCAATGTCATAAAATAAGTGTCAAGCGGGATGACACTAGTTTACAGCCTCGTCTTCGAAATAAAAATCACTTTCAGATTACCTACAAATGTTACAAATCGTAATGTGCAATTGTGCATTGAATTCACAAAGTGATCTGACGTTGGATGAATTGACTTTTATGCCGATTGTCTATATGCGCTTTAATTTTCTATGTCATTATCAACGAAAGTATGAACGTCTTTCCTAATGTGCATTTCAGTCACTGAGACCTATGCTATTAAAATAACTGGTCAAAGCTTCTGCAAGAACTAACATGGCTAAAGCATAATTAAATAATACTTTCGCCGACATCAAGAATATGATGTAAGTTCTGATTTTGACATAATTCATAATAAATTATTTATATTTTATTCAATTTATTTTTATTAGGTTTTTAATTCGTACCTACAGTTTGTAACGTAAATATGAAATATCACAAAGTTCATTTAATTTTACATATTATGTAACCATTATGGCATTTGAAAGAGCATTTTTTTTATCATAAATTATTACAAAAACACTTATTTACTAAATAACGAGTAATGAAAAAGTTGTAGAAGAGAGTCAATTTTATGACAATGAAAAGTATAATCATTTACTGAAAATTGTATCGTTGTATATCAAAATTAGGTGTTAGGAGTCATTATTTGCTATATCATAGTTTTAGCTTTCAAATTATAGTCCTCGGTCGAAAGAGGTCAATTCAAGTTAGAAAATGTATACTGCTAGTACTAATGTATAGTACTTGCATTGTTTTGATATGCATCGAATACAATTAGTGCAATTGTAATAAAGTCATAAATACATGGACTCCTTCGCTGACAACTTTCGCAAAACCCTCTAAGAAACAAATACCTATAAGGAAAACCATATTTCAATAAATTTCTATTCACTATTGACATGTGAGACAGAAAGTTATGCTTTTGGTTGCAAACCAGGACTGGTTTGGAGATTTGTATGTGAAATGGATATTTTTCCGAGGATCTAAAAAAAGTTACAGAAAACTAAAATGGCAGTTCGATTGCATAGCTTTTACGTTATTTTTATATCTTTGGTGTAATATCTGTTGGTGTGGGCAATACTACCGGTAGTAAATTCGATATAATTTTCTACTCTTACATGGAATGTTATACCGTGTGACTGATATATAGGTTATGGCGCAACAAGCTGTCATTTTAGTATTCGATGTTTTAGAATATAATTATTTGTCACTTGTATTACTTTAATGTTTGTCAACATTGTCTCTAAAACTTTTTTTATATCAGGCGAAATGCGTTTGATTTTCGTTGGCTGCTATAACACCAACATTAAAACAATTTATATAAGTACCTATTCATGTTTTTATGGCATAGAAACTAAGTAGTTAAATTATTTGTCGGAGATATGAGTTACTAAATCTAGAAAACGATAAGCAATGTTTTGCTTGGAGTGGTCTTTGCTTGGTCCATGCAGGTTTGCAGGTAGATGATACCAACCTATGAACAGGTGGCTGGTGACCTGACAGTATAAAAGGTCACTACTGCGGTGTTCATCAATTCATTCCCGTGTTAGACATAGAACGATTCACTCTTGTCTTGTTATGTGAAGGGTTTACATTCTTACGAAGGAAGTTATTTCTAAGGGGTATGCATCCTATGCATGGACGCAAGCTTAGAACTCTCCATTCGTTTTCTACTACTGCGTAGATGCGTAGATACAAGATTCTGTAACGAGTAACAAGTAGCTAGGCCTCTTAGCTCGGCTATCATTAGGGTTCCCGATATCAGCAAGTGGGATGAAGACTCAAGGCTCACGTAACAGTGAGTACTGGTATTGCATCACATGTAAACGGTAAGGTTTAAAATCGACAACAGTTGGTAAGGTAATGATTGTTCACTATGTTTGCAGTTAAGTTTGATTTGAGTCGTGATTTAGAAAACTGCTTTGTTCTTTTTTTGTGATTACTGTTGTAAGAAAACGTGTGGGTAGGTATCCTACCCTATTGAAAAAAAAAAGAAATAAAAACAGTAATTCTAGTGATTTCAAAGTATATCATGACCCATACTTATTACTTACTTAGTTGTGAAATACTAGCAGTACCAAAATATGGGCAGGTAGCCCTTTGTTTTGTTTTGTTTTCGAGTCTACCAAAAATTAATTTGTGATAGTGATAAACATTTTCAATCCATGCCTTGTGTTAAAAGTTTTCTATGCGTGTGAAATTACCGTTACAGATGTTCAACTTCAAGATCAACAAGCTCACTGTCATAGTAGTCTACAGTTTCATCCATGATGAATATGCTGTGACGATGAAACGAGCGCAATTTCTTGCGATACCTATGTCCAAGAAATTAAGAATTGAAGACGCCAACTCTATGGTTATTTTGGAGCAACGGAAATTAAAGGACAGGTTTCTTTTCAATTGTTTTAATGAAAAATTAGAAGCAGTAGTTTAAAGAACTAACGGTTGACATTTCTGTTTGTAACGTTAAGTTTTTGTGTTTTTAATACGTTTTATTATTTGCGAGATTAATTTGATTATAGTAAAGTGAAGCACAATCTTATTTTGATGTCGAGTATAAGATGAGGTCAGTGTCTAACCTCAAACTTTAGGTACTTAGTGTTATGATTAGGTCTAGCATTCCAATTATCTCAACATCTGTTCAAAACTGCTTATTGCTAGTCTACTTGAAAAAAAAAAAGGAAATCAGTCGGCTTTGACTTTACTTTGTTTTTGTGATAAAAATGATATCGTACAATTTGATGATTACAGTTCAACATGGTGAGTCAGAACGAGCTGCCGGCCTGCAAGTTGTTGATGTCATGCCCGGTGGCGTAGCAGGTGTCGCTACTGCCTACCGTGAACACGTGGTGCAGCACGTGGTGTGGACACGTTGTTAATCCGCTGAGCAGTTCACATTTTTGTTGGGCTATTTGAGGTCAGAGCTAATTGGTGAAACTAATGTTGTTGTAGCCATCGAGGGTTTATTCCCTTTCAATTCTATAGAGTTGAAAAAAAAAAATTGGAGGAAAAAATGCAAAATTGAAACTAAATTAGACATCAATGTTACAGTTACGCAAGTTTAAAATAAACAAGTTTTATTAAACGCATTGAGATCGGTTATAATAATTTCTGAAGGGTGATGATGATGGTCATGATGGTGGTCATGATGGTGGTCATGATGGTGGTCATGATGGTGGTCATGATTGTGGTCATGATGGTGGTCATGATGGTGGTCATGATGGTGGTCATGATGATGGTCATGATGGTGGTCATGATGATGGTCATGATGATGGTCATGATGATGGTCATGATGGTGGTCATTATGGTGGTCATGATGGTGGTCATGATGATGGTCATGATGGTGGTCATGATGGTGGTCATGATGGTGGTCATGATTGTGGTCATGATGGTGGTCATGATGGTGGTCATGATGGTGGTCATGATGATGGTCATGATGGTGGTCATGATGATGGTCATGATGGTGGTCATGATGATGGTCATGATGATGGTCATGATGATGGTCATGATGGTGGTCATTATGGTGGTCATGATGGTGGTCATGATGATGGTCATGATGGTGATCATTGTAGTGATCGTGGTGATGATCATGATGGTGGTTATGGTGATGATCATGTTAGTGGTCATGATGATGATGGTGGTGATAGTCATTTCTCATTATGTGGGCTGTCCATAGTTTCAATTTGACTACTTTAGTTTAATTAAAGTTGTGGATTATAATTATTGGAATTAGTCATTTAGTTTGCAATCGTAGAATGAAACGTTTTACATTCAGTTTGGTTACCTTTTCTCAGACTGCATACACCATTTTATCATTCGTAATCGTAGGTGTAAAATCGGATCTATTTTTCCGTCTCCGTGCGGCCACGATTGTGGGTGGCATGCGTTTGGTTTGATGGTGTAATCGGTCGATGTGTTTTTGGTTTGGTTACCGGATGGAGGTAGACCAATTTTGTTGTTGCTGGATGGAAGCAACTGTGGTTTTGGTTACCGGATGGAGGTAGACCAACTTTAGAGTACTGTAACCCATTTGTTGGTTTGTTGAAGTGTTTCATTTGACTATTGTAGAACTGTGTCGGTTACTGGCTAGTAAAGTAGTAAGTACATAGTTAGACTGACTAGTCTATTTCGAATGTTAATGAAGTTGATTTTAATTCCCTGGGTTGATTAAACGAGTTCCTTAAGAAAATATGATTCTGAATTACGGCATTAAAATCATCTATTAACTACTTTAAATGCGGAAAGGGTAATTTTTAAATTTAATGAGTTCTAATCATCAGTCATGTGAGCTTTCAATGGACCGAGAGCAAGTCCGAGGGATTGAGCGTGATCGAATAATCGCATCGGAAGTTCCGGAGCATGTAAAAGGTGCACGTGGACTGCTTTTTATGTGCAGTATACTCTTTGCGAGGAGTAGCACTTACGCGGCTGAGATGGTTAACTTCTGATAGGTTATTGGATCCTAACAATCCGACGGACTGAAATGAAATCGGATGGTTATGATGTAACCTGGTTGAGTAATTTACGTTTTTGTTTGAGTCGAGAGGTTGACTAATTTGAATCATTCATTAATTGAGATCATTTTGGTAATGCCACAAAAGAAGTTATTGTTGTTAAACGGGATGAGGTGACTATGTCACAATGTGAGTTTCCGATGGACATAAACATGACTTGTGTTTCCTTAATTTTGATTTTACTGGTAACTGAAACTGAGCTGGTGGCACTATCAAAATTGTCTAACAAATTGAAGTTCATAAATGATTGAATACAGATAACATTTTGTTGTTAATGAAAATGCTAGAAAGCCAAGTACCACGTGAAGTAGATGAAGATTGTTGTGGCATGAAGGATGAGGTTCTCAGTTCGGTTGGTCGACCGTACCAGAGGCTTGATCGTAGCCGTAGCCCGTTAGAAGTCGGTGTCTACCTTTGAGTAGTCCGTGGGTACGCGGTGCGCGATAAGCTCTGGCGGAGGTCGGGTCTTGTAGAGACCGTAGAGTCAGGGTTGACTCGGCGATCCCTTGGGGATGCGCGTAGTGTGTGGTTATGTGATAACCAATAGGCCACGAATGAGAGACCTGCTTCCGAACGTTTGCCGTCATGTGTTTTACGTAAAAGGTGGCTATGAAAGCCAGGTGGTACTTGTCTGGTCTTGCATTTAAATTGGTGGTAATGAATTGACTTTAAGTGATCCTAAATTCAGTTGCAAAGAATAAAATTATTTTCCTTGAGTTGAGTTGACTTTACGTAGACAGATAATTTGGTCAGGAGTAACCGAGTGGTGACAAAGATTACTGATGTACGTGTTTGTTTCAGATACAAGCGAGGACGCTTGTCTTGTCAGTATGGCCGTGTCGGAGATATGAGTTACTAAATCTAGAAAACGATAAGCAATGTTTTGCTTGGAGTGGTCTTTGCTTGGTCCATGCAGGTTTGCAGGTAGATGATACCAACCTATGAACAGGTGGCTGGTGACCTGACAGTATAAAAGGTCACTACTGCGGTGTTCATCAATTCATTCCCGTGTTAGACATAGAACGATTCACTCTTGTCTTGTTATGTGAAGGGTTTACATTCTTACGAAGGAAGTTATTTCTAAGGGGTATGCATCCTATGCATGGACGCAAGCTTAGAACTCTCCATTCGTTTTCTACTACTGCGTAGATGCGTAGATACAAGATTCTGTAACGAGTAACAAGTAGCTAGGCCTCTTAGCTCGGCTATCATTAGGGTTCCCGATATATTGATAGGCTTAGATAAATCTATAAAACACTGATATGTTGTCTGTCATAATCTGTTTGTCAACCGTTTCGCTTCGGATTGGATGTCGCTACTTAACTTCAGCCGATAAAGTTAAACTTTTGGTGTTCTTTTGACATTGACGTTGATGTCTTATTTTTCGACCGGCATAAGTCGATTGGACGTCATAAGATCGCGCAGATAAAGGAAAAATTTAATTCCAAGCGAAGCTGAGGACACAATTGAAAATGTCTAGGTTTTATACATTTATACATATACAACGTTTTTTTATTTTCGTTAAATTAGATAGGTAAGTCTAATTTGGCGATAAAAATACGTGGTATATAGTCTAAAATATTTATTTCGAATATTTCGATCTGAATAATTTTATTTCAATTTTAATTAGTAATTTTAATTTATTAAACTAACACAAAATCAATGGAATGATACTCGTATTAACTAATGTATTTGAATAGAAGTTTAAGAAATAGCTCATGTACCAAGCAACGACTATATTGCTTACATTTTTTTTATTATATTTGATTTTTTTATATTCGTTCAATTATTGCGAGTTGCGAGCACCAATTTAAAATATTTAAATGCAGTAACATGACAATTACACATTGAACATACATATTTTAGCAATCACTTCTCTACTCTTAGGCAGCATATAATTTATTTATGATTATGTAGCTTGCTTTAAGCTGAAAAATTTAGGGCGTAACCCCATCTGTCGAATTTTGATCGGCTTAAGCTGGTGGAAAAAGTTTACCAAAGCTCTTAGGGCAATGTCAGATGTTGAGCGACATATGTGTAAAATTTTCTGGCCGAAGCTATACGTGAAGTCGCGTTGTCCGACCTCAAGCCAGACGATTGACACGTTTACCGCTCTAAACATAACAGAGCTCTTTTCGATCGGCTAATTTCGATCAGCCGTTAACAGATGGAATGGCGACCTAAGTTGTGTGGTTCGTATACAACAATAAAAAATATCTCGTACCTCGTATTATAAAAAAGCCGCTAGAACTCTACGTTAAGTCTTTTTTACAAAGTTTTATATAACCATAGCATAACTTGTTAGTGTGTTGAGAAGAATTTAGCTAAACAATTTTTACCCACCAATATTATTAAAATGGTTCAACACGAGACGATTC
This sequence comes from Thaumatotibia leucotreta, assembly GCA_025490895.1. Lineage (NCBI taxonomy): Eukaryota > Metazoa > Arthropoda > Insecta > Lepidoptera > Tortricidae > Thaumatotibia > Thaumatotibia leucotreta. The sequence goes on along the minus strand of JALPQI010016031.1, from coordinate 17,259 downwards.
ATTTCCATAATGATTTCTACTTGAGACATTTACACAAGTCAATATTACGACCTGAAAATCTATTTTTAGGTTAGAAAATGTATTCAGCTGTCTGAATCTATTTGTCATTTACCGGACAGTATATAAAAGAGTCCATATAAGTAATTGTTGCCGTGTACCCACGTAAAAGAGCAGTTAGATAACTACGACTTTATCTCAGTAGTTTAATAATAAAATTGTAATTGATCGTCTCGTTATATTTTTGTGTTAACTTTAACATTACATGACAACAATTTTCTACTCTGAAGACCTCTACCTTACATTTTCGGCGTGTTGCATCCCTGTTACACTTATACGAATTTGAAAAAGCGACAGAGAAGCATGTCGAAAGTCGTTCACGATAGGTCATCTGATTCCCAATGACTACAATTTAATCTACGTGAAAATCATCTGTTCTTCGAAGTATTTTATTATCGGCTCTCTTGCCTGTGAGCCATCGTATCATGCTGTTGGGACAGATTATTTTCACTGAGGTGTAGCAATAATAATCACAATATAATATAGATATCGCTGTTTTCGTGGCGCGGCTAAGACATATATTATATAGCTACTTTGGTTCAATAAAGTTTAATCAAATAAATAATATAATCTAATAAAGGACCGGCTTCAACAAACTTAATAAAAATTACATTCCATTGTTCCGTTGTATAAAATTCATTAGTGGTTCCAATTTCACTTTAGGTATTAACCTTTTCGCTGCCATCCGCTTCATACTAAGTCAGTAGGTACAGATACATTTAGAGCACCCCACTCTGTCGACATTCCAACATAGTTCGGGGAAAGCTACATTATCTCTATTATGTCAACTCCATAAGAAAAAAATATAACTGTAAAAATGTGTCAAAATTGCCATGCGAGCCGAAGCGATTTTCGACCGGCTTATGCCGATTGATTCTCGATAGTTAGGTAGTCAGTTCATTATTTCGTTCAAATGACGGCGAAAAGGTTAAATTGTTCTTTACGTTACGTGTAAAAAAAATATCCCAAATTCCCAATTTGTATTATTGTTCCTCAATAATTTGTATCTAAAAATATAGCAAATAAAAGTAATATTTTCTATGAAATAAAACTATGAAAACGGATAAACTCGCGTAAGTATATTAATTAAATCGACCACCACTTCGCCCGCATACCACGAAACCTATTAAGTGTTCGAAACGTCGGGATGAAGGTAGGTTTAATTAATATACGCGAGTTTATCCGTTTTCATAGTTTTATTTTATGTGTAACCGAAGAAAATATTAAATATTTTCTAATTAATTGAACTTTACATGTGAAGCCGGTTTAAAATAAGAGTTGTTGCGTATTTATATGGAGTGTACAGATTTTTGTAAGACCTTGTTGATCTTTGCTAACGCTGTGTACTATTAATATTATATCCTTGTATTTGTATCAAAATGCCATGTACTTATCTGTATATCGTGGAGGTTAATAAACGTGTATTTGGTGATTAGTTGTAACTAGTTTTATTTTCCAGCATAAACTGACATTTTCATTTTTACATACAGTTCGGAAATTGATGGCGCGCAGTGATAGGAACCAAAAAATAAAAATAAAACCGCCTTCAAAAATTCACCCGAACTAAAAAGTAAAAAATAATTGTGGTTCCTACTACTTAGGATTTCCTACCCAAACCTTTAAACCTTTTACCCTATTCATTGAAATAAAATATTATGGCTAGGTACCCTACAGATTTCTTAGAAGTCGGTGCCAAGCCAAATACGTTCATAGGTATATATTAGATAGAGCTTTGTAGCTTACTGTCATTCCGATTACGCTTTTATCAACAGAATGGTCTGCCTCAGTCATTTTGATGAAAGCATAACCGGAGTGACAGTAAGTTACAAAGCTCTATCAAATACATATTATAAGTACTCGCGAAGTGAACATATTTGGCTTGGCACCGACTTCTAAGAAATTTTAATTTAGTAATTTTAGTTTAGTTGAAATCATGGAATGACCCATTTGTTTTAACTCAAATAGCAGCGCGGACAATAGGGATGATGACTGTAGTTATAATAAATTATTTAACATTATGCACGACAAAATATACGAAGAAATTATTACTAAGATATAGATTGCAGTAATTTTTGTACTGAACTTCCTATTTAATAAATAGAAAAGAACTTAAAAGAGTAGGTCATTTGGCAGTACTCAAACGTGACGTCACGATTGATTACTGTCAAATGATTTCATATAAAATTCCATAGTGGTGATCGTTTTGACAGTTCGAAAAAAGATGCTGATTTGACTTGCCAGTCGTCATGCCTATTAGTCAGTGCTCCGTGCCGCGCAGATGTCACGTAAAGGTGCATTCCGACCAAAAGGGCATTCGCTGTTCTATCCCCCGCTCAACAAAATCAACGAATCACGTTTCGTGTAACGATCGAATTTCGTAGAGTGGGGGGATAGAATAGCGAAATGCTCTTTTGGTCTGAATGCACCATTACTCACGTAGCGGCGGGCTGAGGCCTGCTATCGCCAACACTGATGTTCGTAAATTTCGGGGATTTGTTTCCTCGAAATATACAAATTTTAAAGTTCGCGGTAGTAGGCCGGGGCGCAACTTTCCGTTGTCGTTAATAGCCATCTATTTTCAACAATTTTTTTTTGTATTCTGAATTAGTCATCTCCGAAAATAAATACTTAAAAGAAAAACATTCTTTTGGGACCCTTATTCTTTTTTAAAAACCTATTCAACGATATCCCCCACTATAGGTTTACTGAAAAAAAAAATCGTATATTATGTGTAGGGGAGGTATAGTCCAAGGCAAATTAGGTGTATATGAAAATTCCAAAAATATGTCCCAGTGCACTTTCATTCTATCTAATAAAAACGTAACATATTTATAAGAGGATTCTTTCGATACATATTTTTGCACTTGACTTATTTTTTTCTATATTTAATTCTACCACTTTGTCGGCGTGATTAATATGTATAGGTACATGTACCAAATACCACTAACAGCCACTGATTTATGCTACGGACATGCAGACGGACAGACGGACATGGCGAAAATATAAGGGTTCCTAGAATACTACGGAACCCTAAAAAGTTTAAGATCTCGAATTTACAGTTCGCAGGACATCGTATTTAATGAAGTTGAGTATATATTTATGTGTTTTGTGTTTAACCGTAATTATTTATTTATGTGTTGTGTTTGACTGCATGCTTATTTTAGAAAATGTTAAGTAATTATAAATTTTTATTTTACGTACTCAAGGCCTTAATCATAACAAAAATCACGATCGCGTCAGTTGTGTTACGAAAGGTAGTCATACAAACTATGTGGTATACTCTGTCCAACAACCTTCGGCAGTAGTAACATGGGGCAAATTGACCGCTCATCTGCGACCATATATAACATGGACGCCTAACGCCAGCTCAAAAATGCCCCCAAAAACAATAGGGATGATGACTGGCAAGTCAAATCAGCATCTTTTTTCGAACTGTCAAAACGATCACCAGAATTCACCACTATGGAATTTTATATGAAATACTCAAAAGTGACGTCACGTTTGAGTACTGCCAAATGACCTACTCTTTTAAGTTCTTTTCAATTTATTAAATAGAAGTTCTGTACAAAAATTACTTCAATCTACATCTTAGTGATAATTTCTACGTATATTATGTCGTGCATAATGTTAAATAATTTATTTTAACTACAGTCATCTTCCCAATTGTTCAATTGTGCCAAGATGGGCAGGATATGGCGCTTCTCCTAACACCGCGCATATTTCGGCGCAACATCTTTGACAAATGTTTATAGAATAAATTCAATCAAAACTTTGATGGACCAATTACAACTATTTTTAAATGGCGGTTTAAGTTTTTATAGGTTGATTTTGAAATTCTTTGCCGTGACGCATTGAAGATGGAGTGATACTTGTCAACTAAAATTCAGGACCGCTTTTGAAAGGCAATTTAGTATGGCGTGCGGCTTCCATGTTTTATTTGTTCGTAGCCGCTCATAGAAAATTTGAATTTGTCGCCCTTTTTCAGTGCCAAAAGTTCGTAACACAAAAATTATGACGTAAAATTTTGCTTTCATTGATAGTCTCTAATTATGTAATAATGTTATGCAACCGACCCTAATTAATCTTAATTTGCTCTTATTTTTGCAGACGCGGCTGTGAAGAAAACTGAGGAAGAAGAAACTATACCAAAGTATACAAGGTTGAATTACAAACGTAATTTGTAGTTACGCATTTAATTATTGTGAATTTGTAATACAATATGTAAACTTACGAGAAACAATAATTTATTTTAAAAAATCTGTCTAAAATTTTGTGGTCAGTTGTAGAAAAGAGGTGGGTTAAAGCTTCAGGTACCGTAAAACCACCAACAATAGTCCAAAACTTAATCATCTTCCATTTGGTGTAATTGTAATTTCAATCGTGCTATTCATAGGCAAAAACACCTCATTAATAATTAAAAAATCTTGGACAGAGCCAAAAAGAAGATAGGGACTGATGCATATTTAGGAGTTGAAATTGTGGACCATAGTTGCAGTATTGGACCAAAGGTCGGTGGTTTTACTTTACGTTTCATTGTTCGCAATAATGTGGATATGACTTTAAATGAATAATTTATTGAAATACGATTTCTAAGCTTTCAGGTCACTATTTACAAAGGTTTTCATAGTTACCGGTGTGAAATAGGCAATTTTCTGAAAATTATCAAATAATTAATTATCCAATCAAATTTGGAGTCATGTCCAATGTCAAAAAATGACGGCCATTTTGTCCGACCATTTGTGGGTCAATTCCAAAATAGATTTATTTTAATATATCCGTCCATTATAGTAGGTTTAATTTAAGGTTTTTAAATAAGTCTTAAATATGAGACTTTGATTTTAATGAGTGTAAACTGTACTTGTGTTCAATTATTTATTTACATTACAAATATTATAATTTAAGTGTTGTGATTTGTGCGCATTTTATTTGATGTATTTATATGGAGGAGAGAGTTTTCGCATTAAAAACGAATACATTTGAATGAGTATGCATGCACTATTTGTCTACAGAATGAATTACCGAGGTTTAGGTATTATTTTATACAATTTCATAAAAGTTTCCATTATGTGGGCCAGTTAAAAAAAACTTGTAAATAATTAAAGGCCTAATGAAAAAAAAAACGTCATAATTTATGACATGTGTCACGAAGTTAAATTGTGTGTAACAATAACAACTTTTGGCACTGAAAAAGGGCGACAAAATCAAATTCTTTAGACACTCGACTGCTTTTTGTAACTGAGGTTACCAGCTGTCACTTTTATTTTCCATAGGAATAAAGCGGAAAATAGCGTTAACCGAGGAAAATGTTAATTTACTCATTCGCAAATGATTCTCTGAATGTTGGTGTATGATTATTGATAATATCAATTTATATTATAATTATAATTATTATATTTTACGCTTTAGTAGTTAATTAATATGTTCATTGGCTCTCTCGACAAACGGTGTCTGTTTCTGTTATGTCTTATGTGTCTGATCTTCAATGGCTAAATAAACATATGTATAGGGTGGGTAATCAGTAGGGTTAGGATTTTGGTGGCATTTATTGATCATAGAGCAGTGGAGTCGATGTTACAAACATTTTTAACTTGAATAAATGATTAACTTATAAAATAATGACGTAATAGTGTTCATTTCAAGCTGGATTTATCAAGGGATTTAAATAATAACATGATTTTTATTTTTGAGAAACTAGAAAAATATTAATTTTCAATTAAAAATGTTGGTAGTATAGGAGAAAATTTATTTATTTAATTTTTAAGGTTCTAGTTCTCTCGAAGACCGTAAATATTATATAATAATCATAAGCTATATTACAAAGAATTATTGAACTTCAATTCATAGGTAGCCAAATATTAAAGATGAAATGATTTAATACTTAAAATTGGCGAAACCCTGTTTAAAAGAATATATTTATTTATTATTTCTGATTAATTAATTATTCAATCAATCATAAAAAAATTAAACGACGACTCCACTGTTCTCTGTCCATCTAATGCCACCAAAATTCCTAACCCTAGTAATCAGTAATCACTATACGAACAGAGACCCATGCATTTTTAACGTCAAGAAGTGAAATAGTATGTTACGACACAAGTGCGAAAAACATGAAGTTCGAAACGAGTGGCGATGTTTTAAAACACAACCGAAGGGAGTGTTTTCAATCGATACGAGATCCGAATTTCCCTTTTTTCACGTGTCTCGTACCACGTTTATAGTCCGTGGGCTAGTCGGTCTGAAATTAGAAAACGGTATAATTTGGGGGTACCAAGTGTCCTTTTTACAGTAGTTAGACATATTCATAAGGATGTTAAAAAAGTATGATAGACATCTCAAAGTGGTAGCTAATAGGCATACGGGCTATTTCAAGATTTCCGTTGTATGACAGGTATGGTCAAAATTAGGAGGTACAAATTTTCCTTTTCACGGCTGTTAGGTAAGCTTATAAAAACGTCAAAAATGCAAGATTGCCATTTATAAGTGATACCTGACAAAAATGGGGGCCAATCAAAGTTAAAGTTAAAGTTAAGTTTTACAAAATCAAGTATATCTCGAGAACTATTAAATATATCTAATTACTCTCTTGAACAAAATTAAAGGCATATCTGTAAGCTTCATATTTTGCATATACACCATATTGCTAAAACCAACCAATAATTAATTATGACCAAATTTATGAAAATATCGTGATTTTGATATTTTTTGTGTCATGTTTTTAAATAGTAGTCATGATGCTAGAAAAATTAAATATTTTTTAAAGATAGTGTATTTAATAAGCTTTAATTTGATGTATATAACTTGTTGGCGGTATTAAAAAAAGACCCATAAAAAATATTTAAATGAATTGTAGTCATAATCCACCGTATACTTAGTGATTTAAGAGGCGATGGAAGTGCCACTCGTAAATAATAGTGCTTATTTCAAATTGAAAAATATAAAAAAATCGCCTCCTAAATCACTAAGTATACGGTGGATTATTTCTACAATTCATTTAAATATTTTTTATGGGTCTTTTTTTAAATACCGCCAACAATTTATATACATCAAATTAAAGCTTATTAAATACACTATCTTTAAAAAAATATTTAATTTTTCTAGCGTCATTACTATGTAAAAACACGACACAAAAAATGAAAATCACGAAATTTTCATAAATTTGGTCATAATTAATTATTGGTTGGTTTTAGCAATATGGTGTATATGCAAAATATGAAGCTTACAGATATGCCTTTAATTTTGTTCAAGAGAGTAATTAGATATATTTAATAGTTCTCGAGATATACTTGATTTTGTAAAACTTAAGATCCACCATCTTTGATTGGCCCCCATTTTTGTTAGGTATCACTTATAAATGGCAATCTTGCATTTTTGACGTTTTTATAAGCTTACCTAACAGCCGTGAAAAGGAAAATTTGTACCTCCTAATTTTAACCATACCTGTCATACAACGGAAATCTTGAAATAGTCCGTATGCCTATTAGCTACCACTTTGAGATGTCTATCATACTTTTTTAACATCCTTATGAATATGTCTAACTACTGTAAAAAGGACACTTGGTACCCCCAAATTATACCGTTTTTCTAATTTCAGGCCGACTAGCCCACGGACTATTATTAGAACCTACAGATGGCCCTCCGAAGTTTTGGACGTGACGTAAAATGAGCCATTACTCGCACTAGCGCGTAAAAAAGGCACCATCTGTACTAAAAATATTATATGACGTAGCATAATGGCATTTTCGGACAAAATTTTTTTAAATGTTTTTCACTATTTTTAATTTTCATATACAGGACCAATAAAAAAATATGGGGAAATAATTTATTTTCAAAAAATTTTTAAGCTAAAGTTTTTATCTCATTTTGTCTAACGCCAACCAAAGGGTATGTCAAGTTGAAAACTCATTATGAAGGGTCCATGGAAAGAACATGTTTAGTCAATTCAAATTACAGAAGGAGAAACTACCTTAATTTTAAAAGAATAAGGTGAGAATTTGCCCTGGTCTCACCGGGAGCTACTAGGCTATAAACACGAACAAAAGATACGCACTCCCATGCAAAAAAAGAAACACGGCGATACTCGCCCGGCGGTGATAGCTGATAGCTGGTCGAGTATCGCAGTGTCTCTTTTTTTACACGGCAGTAATGTATCCAATATGATCATGCCCATGTCCATCATCAAATGAATGGTCAGTGACACTTCGATCCCTTAGTCGACTTTTACGACACCATCAGGAGGAGTTGGGGTGGTGACAGATGTATTCATTTTGCCGTCACCACACAGCATAGCTGATTATGTAACCTTTTCTATTTTGTATGGTGTGAGAAAATTAAATTTATGAAATATTGTCCTTTGTTTCATTTTAATAATCTTACGCCGTGACTTTTTTTATGAGACGAAGGTAGACAACTGAGCTCTTAGCCCACCTGATGGAAAGCGGGAACTGAGGCCCATGGACGTAGTGATCCAAAAATCGCCTATGCGCTGCCTGCCCTGAGGACTTAGATGGATTGCCTCTGTCTATGCCAGTAATTACACCGGCTATCTTACCCCCAAACCGAAACACAGCACTATCAAACTTACTAAAATAAAATGCAAATTTTGTGATTTAAAATATTTTTTTAATAACAGAACCGCAACATTTTTAATAACACCACAAAGCCAAATTCAACATAAAATAACACAATGTTTGTGAACAATATTATTACAATCGCAAATACTTTGGTATTTTAGCAACCAAAAACCCATTTGCAACAGTTTCTGAATAGATATCTAAAACAGCTTTCTTAATTTTTCTGGATTGTAAAATATCTGGTTTATTGATGATATTGTTGTCATTTTCAAACATAGAAGGGTTGTTTTTTAATATTACTTTATATTTAGTAAAAGTAGTGTTATGGGACTTATCCATATTTGTTAATATAATAGCATCTTTATTACACGTATTACCTTTGTCTTTAGGTTCTCTGCTAACGTGATTTATTGTATGTTTCTTTGATCGCTTGTTGCCGCTGTACCAACAAATTGGCTTAACACTGTGGAAGTTATTTCCGTGTCGTTTTAACGAGACCGGTCTACAATTCGTAACATTTTCAACTTCTTTGTACGATTGCGGAAATAATTGCTTGTGGGATATGTTATAGCTAGCAGCAATTTTCTCTGTTTCTCTGTTGTCGAACCTGATTGGTTCATTTCCATCATCTATTACTACACATCTATGACTGTTTAGTTTCCTTCCTAAAACATTGCAATTGCTGTTAGAATCACCTGATTCTAGTTCATCAAAGGATATTTTATTGTTCGAAAGCGTAGATTGATGTTTAGAATTATCAGTTTTCTTATTTAGCATATTTATGGTACTTAACATATTGTAGATTTCGCTACGTCTTGATATTAGTTCCTTTGATAACGTTTCAGATTGTTTATACTCCTTAGAAGGCTCATTAGCAAGAGCTGTCCTGATAAAGTCACTAGTATTCAATCTAGATTTAGCCTCCTGTACCCTTTTTGTTTCTGTAACATTTTTATGTATGACATTATCGGATTTGTCCGTAGAATTAATATGTAATGTTTTATCGCAATTTTCTGCTTTAGTATTATGTAATGGAGTTTCATCAACTATTATTTTTTTTATTTCAGCCACACTGATATTTGGTTTTGTCGAGCTTATGGTGCTGTTACGTAATTTCTTGTTGCCATGCTTAACAATATGTAGGTCTGATTTACAGAGCAGATGCGGTCCTTTAGGTTGTTTAGTTGTACATTTTGCATTATCTGGTTTATCACGAGTTTTTTCATGCCTAAAGCCTGGATCTGGTTTTTTGTCTAATAGCGCGTGGTCCGTGGAAATCAATTCTTTAACAATTTTATTTTTAATTATGTTTTCATCAGTATTATCATTACTATTATTTACTTTTTCAGTGTTAACATTTGTAATGTTTATAAAAACTTTCACATTTTGGTTTAGTGTTGCATTAGAAAACGTGTCTGTTGTGTTCACAACTGTAGGTTCTTGCAAAATTCTTTTTCTGTTACATTTTTCAGTACTCGCATTACTAGGGCCATTATTTTCAATAGAAATTTTAGTGACCTTATCACCCTTTTTAACTTTCACACAAAATTTTAATGATGAAGTTTTGTCTAAATTTATACAAGCTTTATCAGAAGAATACATATCGTTTTCAAGTGTGGATATTTCAGTCACATATTTTCTATTTTTATTATTTTTGTCCTCGCAATCATGTTCATCTTTAAATCTTACTTGTATATTTATTTCTGTTTCTTCTTGTTTACTGGGTACCGCAATTTGATAAATGTCATTAGAAAGCGTGCCAGCACTGTTTTCGTCACAATTCTGTGATCGATTTTCACCAGTTTCCCCGTGTTCCCTGTTTTTATTATCTAAAATTTCATCTCTAAGATCAATTTTAGCCGATACAGGCGTGCGTTGATTAGGATTCTGAGGTCGTGGGAAAAGATTTTTCGTGGTTTGTCCCGGTAATAAAGATAATATAATTTGAAGCTGCCGCCAATTGTGTTTTAACATAGGACATGAAGGAACTATTACTAATTTCATTTTGTCTCTCTTTTGAATATTGTGTGAAGAACGAATGAATTGCTTAAGGCGTGACTGATTTCCTGATTTTGTAAACAAATTATCTACTTTCGTTTCCGTTATAGATTGCGATCCAGATTTTACGGATATTGATGACTTATCCAACAGAAGTTGCTTTTCTGCTTCAGGTTCCTGTAAGACTGTGCTGTAAACTGATTGGATAGACCCTGAAGATTTACGAGGCATTCTAAATTGTTGCGTTTCGTTTTCAAGCAGAACGTGACCTAAATTAGAACGCTGTGTGGGGTTTGATTTTTCATTAGTGTTTTTTTGTTTTTCTTTTTCAATTATGAGCACAGTAGGAGATGAGCGCGTAAATCCTACAGGATATAAAGGCATTGAGTATTTTTGTGGCTTTACATTCACTCTTGCTAGAGGTATGGCGTAAGCTGATCGAAGAAGTCTTAACGGCTCAAATGGTAACTTTTGATTGTATGTCTGATATCGGTACTGATTTTGAAGTTTATAAGGATGTTCAGGTTCTGATACAGTTTTTGGTGGTTGTAGCTGAGAATTGTTTTGAGGCAATGGTCTTCTTCTTCGCTTTGGGGTTTTGAGTAACCCCCGAAGTAAATCCCAACAAACGGACACTGTTACAGGTTTTCTACCGTAGATACCGATTATGCTTTCCGAAACTGCCTGTACTGCATTGGCTTTCCATCGGGCTTTACTATCGGAAGAGCTATTTATATTCATAATCCTTTTTTCAGATGGAAGTTTCTTAACTATGTTTTCCATTTTATCTTTCATAGTTTCTAGTTCGGTGTCATTACCCACAACGGCCGAAGGACTATTCGTAATGGCGCGTTGATCGTGATTAGAGAACAATGTTTCATCCAAGTTGGTGGTCCCTAGCAAGGAGTCGTCACTGACCGGCATCCACGTCAGATATTCGTCTTCCAAGAATTTATTCACGAGTGAGCAGCTCCTTCTGACAATTGATGCAGATTCCTTGTCGGATACATCTTGCATTAAAGATCTCGAACTGTAAATATAAATAATAATAAATAAATAAATAGTAAATATCCTGGGTTATCTTACACAAATGAACTTGTTCCCAAGGTAAGATCAATTAAGGCTTGTGATGTGGGTACCAAGCGACGATATGTATAATAGATAGATATATATAGATACATAGCCAGCCACGACCAAGGATCAAATATTTGTGATGAATAAATACATGTGTAGATAATGCCCTCGCTGGGATTCGAACCCGGTATAATATGAAACATAGATTTTTCTATAATCGTGAGAAATATAAATAGGATTTATTAATAATATGTCATGTTATGAATATCATATGACAATCTTTTAATTTAGTAAACACAGTTAATAGGCAGTCGTAAAAAAGAAACTGTATTCTAAAAAAACTTTTCTATGTATGTAAATTACTAGCCTAAAACAAGTAACAACTATACTTTTAGTTTTTTTTAATAATTAAATTTATATCACTGAGTCTTTGTCCATTACTAGTGCCATAATTCAAATATTTTTCCTATTTTATTTGTTTATAAACTTACTTTGTTGGCTCTACGTCTTCACAATTACACAGAAAACATAAGCTTTGGTTAATTTGAACCATATTTATATAAACGTTCTCTTTTGCCATACAATTAATTGCCTTTTTCGAATCATACATATGATCACCACTTAGATCATCTTGAAATCTTTTGTCAATCGAATTTGATTTAATAGTGTTGTATTCAACTATTTTGTTATCTTCTCCTTTACTTAGGTCCGCATGTTGCGGGGTGAGCGAGCCAAAGAAATCTTTTGGCAATACGATTTCAAAACAGTCTGAACTTGGATAATTCATTTTATTCAGATGATTGTCAAAAGGAAGCTCGCTTAATGCGTCTTCTTTTTTCTGAGGTCGTTTTGTGTTTGATGTAATTTTGTTGGTTGTATCAATGTTGTAATTTTTTGATAAATTTTCGGGCATATAAACTGGTCCAGGTACTATTATTTGGGGCATCATGTAAGCTTTAAGCTTTTGTTTGTATTTCGGCTTATTGGGTGGCTTTTGAATCATCGTCTTTGACTTATGCGCGTTTCTTTTCGGCACTTTTTTGATATTAGATACTGATACCTCGTTGCTCTTAGAATAACCTTTTATTCCTAATTGTTTGTATACGTTGGTAACTAGTTCAAATATTGTGCTACTACTTTTAGTGTTAAATGCTTTATTGTTCCACCTTATATGTATATTATTGTTTTTTGTATCTTTCGAGTTTCCGTCTAGGAACTTTCTTATCCACGTTTTAGGCATCTTTTCTTTTCGTTTTTCTTTTGGTTGTTTTTTGCGTTGTGGGTTTCCTCCGATTTTGATCATCAGTCCAGCTTTATTAGCTGGCTGTTCTTGTTTACGAATAATTTTATTTGATAATGATTGTTTGGATTCAAGTATTGAAGCGATTATATCTTTACTAGTTTTATTAAAAAACGATTTCTTGTCTGCAATTAACGTGTCATTGCTATCTTTGCGTAATTTCACTTCACCACCTTCTCTCTTTTTCCATGACAAACGAGATCTGAGTGATTTTCTTTCTACGAGTAAATTATCCTTCTTCGTCTTTATTTTCCCGCAAATACTTTTATTACTTGTTTTTGGTCTCTCTGTTTGTAAATCAATATCTTTTAATTTGTTTCCGACCACAGCGTGACTTGATGTAATTCTGTTTTTGTAGTTACTGGAAGTGCGAATTTCTAAAGAAGGTGGATCTGACGGAATAATATTGTTATATTTTGGGAAATCTTCAGCCTCACTGTTTTCTATTTCGTTAAGCAACTTTTCGACTTCGTACTGTTTAAGTGCACTTACTAACGCTTCAAGTTTACTTCTCACTGTCGACGCGGCTTTAAATTTCTCTGAGGGGTTATCTTTCTTTTGATTTGTCATTTTGTTACTAATCTGTACTCTTTGTGTGATAAGTTTAGCACCGCTATGTGAACTGCGACAGTCTAAGTCATGAATATTCTGCAACAAGGAAAATGATGACATTTCTTCATCTCCATCACTTTTTTTAAGGAGAGATAAGATCTTATAAATATCGAGTGATAGGTTCTTTGCTTCTTTAGATAAATGACTTTGGTGAGTTTTCTGGTCATCAGTGTCGGTCTTCCTCCGCTGTTTCACATTAGGTGTAATTCCACAGTCACATGTAAAGATGGGAGATAGTTTTCTGGTTACTTTTCTCGATAATTGTGCATGTCTTCTTGGATAACTGCTGGGTGATCTAAATCTGGCTGGAGACCATGCCATTTCATCGTCCTCGATGTATATGGAAGATGCTCTTTTTGGGTAGTAACCATCGGAGTACCTAAAATCTCGTCCGTATGGTCTCTCGAAGACTTCGTTTGGGTAGTAGCTTCCTATATTATATCTGGGGTTACCTGAAATGATAAGTTGATTGACAAACAAGTTCATTTTAAATTCAAATGCAACATAGTTATATTGCACGTAGAACCGATGGAGGAGGAAAGGTTCTCGAGTGGCGGCCACGTACCGGAAGGCGCAGCGTGGGTAGGCCCTCAATGTGAACTGATGACCTGGTGAAGGTCGCAGGAATCCGCTGGATGTGGGTGATGTTGGATCGGTCATCGTGGCAATTTGGGGGAGGCCTATGTTCGGCGGTGGACGTCTTCCGGCTGATATGATGATGATGATGAAATCTTCTTCTTTATCAGCGTGTCTTCGCCCACCGTTGGGCATACGCCTCTCCAATTTACTTCCACACAGATCAATTGTATCTTACAATGAAATATGCAAAGTTTCAAATACATGCTGTGGCAGGGAAAAAATTCAAGGTACATACGAGGGTAAACTATAGATTCTCCACTTGTCGCCCCCCATTCGTTCTCCGGCAGGTAGACCCTGCGGGCCCCGTATCCGTGGCCCCGGTAAGTGGACATGGAGCTCCTGGCCGTGTTGTAATACACTGGTCTGGGCATCGTGCAGTATCTTGGCTGAGAGAGAAAAAGTATAAAGACATTCAAGAACTCGTGGTATTTCACGAAAATCCAGAGACAAATAATCAGGCCTGTTGCTGCAAATACTAAAAATCGCAAATTTCGGGGATTTGTCTCTGTCACTCCAACGAAGGCGTCATTAGAATGACCGAGACAAATCCCCGAAATTGATCTACGAACGTCGGTATTCGCGGAAGCAGCCATGCTCTTAAATTTGTAACGAGGTGGTAGAAAAACGCGCTGAAAAACGAGAAACCAGTCTCATGCTTATGACATGCTTCAAAACTGGATTAGGGTTCGCTCATGCAAATAGAACTAAACAAATCGTACCGGATGGCGCATGGCTCATCGTGGCAATTTTCGGGGGAGGCCTGAGTCCCGTAGTATGTAACCGAAATAATCCTCTTATAAATATGTTACGACGTGCTTATTATACATAATTAAAGTGCACTGGGACATCTTTTTGAGCATTTTTATACACACCTTTATTGATTTGACTGGACGCCTTTCGGCTGATTTAGTCGTGGTAGTAGTAGCTAATTAGCTTCATTCGTCTATGCTAGTTATTTTGCCATGAAAACTGACCTGTCGCCGGTGCTGATACCCCTTCTCTTGTCTGTGTCTCCACCGCGGCACGTCGAATATATCGTACTCGTATGCCTTTAAGACGTCTTGTCGAATTCTCCTCTCCGTCACATTAACTCCTCTGTTCCTTAACATTGTTTATTCATCATCTTCTCGTTCATTTTTTAATGGCACGGCAAATGAAGGACCTGCGAGTTAATTACGTGATTATATAAGTACAGGCCTACTGCTGCGAACTTCGTAATTGATAGATTTTGAGGATTTGTCTCTGTCAACTAAGGTATCATTAGAGTGACAGATACCAATCCTGTAAATTTGCGAATTTTAGAATTCTGGGAGATAGTGGGGTGGCGATAGCGGTAGTATGGCCACTATGATGACACTGCTGCCCGTCATCAATCTTGTGATCAATGATCAATGACATCAATCCCTTAGTCGACTCTTACGACACCCAAGGGTATAGTTGGGATGGTGAGAAACGTATTCTTACTGCCGTCACCACATGGCTTGATAAATCATTATCTTTTTGCTCTTATTTATTATAATTCTAGTATATAAATGACTGATATTCAACATAGTAATCTCAATAGTCGTATCTAGATTTCATAATCCTAAATATATTTATGAATTTACCGTGTTCAAATGTGCCTTATAAAATGTAAAACATATCAATTTTAATCGTTTTTTTTTCGTTTTACTGTATACTTTACAAACTTTCACAAAAATATTTACAAATGTCTTTGTTGACAGAAGAATGCCGTAACATCAAATATATATTTATGAAAAGGATTTATACTTTTACTTACGCTATGTTTTTCGTTAGGCTGCAGTACACATTGGCCCAACGATGTGATAGAGCGAGATCGCTTAACAGCATCCCTTACAAAGAATATAATACTCTAAAGAGATCCCTAATCGGAGCAGTCTTGAAGGATTTAGTAAATCCTATGTAAATGTACTAAATCCTTCAAGACCTCTACAAAGAGAATTATTATTACACTATGGTCTAAAACATAAGTGTCAATTTGAATAGTGACACTTTTAGGTACACAACTTTTATACCCTTTTTTATTTTATGCATTTTGTTATCTTTTTAAGTTCGTTTTCTTCACACTATTCTAGAAAAATTCATAAAACACTAATGTGAGTACCTGTAGAATAGAGTTTATTGCTGACATTTTGTGACAAGATATACATAATTTGTAAACTTTCGCGACAGTAAGTTATATTTTAACGACACACGAGTGTTATCGTGTAAGAAACTGCCTTCCAGACTGGTCTGCCTCCTACCCCAGGTGTAACGTCATGCTCGAAACGTCATGATAATCTGTGACATAAGTTTACGCGATTAAGACCCGTGTGTTGTTAAAATGTGTAGGCCAATTAGGTTCTCCCAGTGTGTGCAAATTGTGTAAAGTTGACGTAACTTGAGACCGAAGAATTAGCTTCCTCGCATATTATTTTCATCCAGCAATAATATTGCAATGCTATTTATTAAAGCCAGGAAACGCTGTCAACATTCTTGGCACTGGGTGAATATCTGCGCGTTTCAACCGTTTTATTTAGGTGGCATCATTTTTGCCGAAGTTTCTATTCATTACAATGTGCTACTTTGTCATTTGAAGGAGACACGGTACCTTATACAAATGACGAAGTATAACATCAAGATGTTAAGAAACTTCGGCAAAAATGATGTCACCAAAATTAGGCGTTTGAAACGCTCAGATTTTCACCCTACTATGATGTAAGGGCCTCTTTTGGGTTTAAGTTCGTTGTATATTCACTTCTGGCTGGCCCTGTAAGTAAATACATGTACTATACATATATATTTTCCATCTTCCTGTGCGATGATGTTCTTTGTTTATGCAACAAATTTAATTTAGTGTTTAATCACAGAGTGCTATTTAATTAATAAATAAAAGTGGTTACTAATTCCCAAATTGCAGATACTTGATGGTTCCATATGCTAGCTACAGAGCGACAGAAAAAAGTCAGAATTAATATCACTACTTACGCTAAACCTAGGAGAAAATAC
>JALPQI010016030.1:0-27964 GCA_025490895.1 Thaumatotibia leucotreta | reverse complement strand
GGCCTTAAACTGGTTTTCCAAGAGGTAAATTGCAGGTAAATAATATCTACTTGTTAATATGAGCGATTTGAATGGAATGATTTGCTTTAAAAGTTTTAATTAACAAAGGGCAAGTAAGTACGTACTGACATTTCTATTACTCCCTAAGGAATTTCACTTTTATTATACTGTGATGAAAACCATATTTCCCATTTCGCAGCCAGCTACCAAATCTGGCTACCAAACGGTACTTACTAAAGGACAAAAAACTTACCATTGCCAGCACTGCAGAGCCCGAAAAAACAGAAAACTACCAGCGACATCCAAGTCATGTTGTCGCCTCGGCCTTTAGAGCAGCTTTAAACAATAATATGCTCGCAACTGTGTTTATTTAATTTTTTCCTCACTGAGTAAAGTTGGCTTCGTTATGCGAATAAACAACGAATAATTATGCTAGTAAAGTACAGTCGCCATCGCAAAGGGCGAGTACTACTATCCGAATAGTTATTGGAAAGGAGTTTTGTATTATTAGCATGTACAGTAAACCCAAATGATATTTAGGTATAGAACGCATTGAAAGAAGAAGCAATAGGCCCACGAGAGGCAACCGCGGATAAAGTATTTATTACTGAAGCCAAATTAATATATTAATAAATTATTTTCAGTACAGATGGCGCATTTTTTACGCGCTAGTTCGAGAAATGGTCCACTTTACGTCAGGTCGAAATCTTCGGAGGGCCATATGTACCTACTGAAAAACGTCGTACGATACTGGTGCGAAAACGAAATTCGTGTCGAACTTAAATTTTTTCGCACTTGTATCGTAGTGTAGGTACTATAGTGACATCGGTATGATGGCCACTGGCGTTGTCACTGAAATGTTATGAAGGTGTAACATATAGAGAGAGTGACAGACATGCTCGAAATTGACGGTTTTCCTTGTCTGCGGACGGCCTCCAAATAACATGAGCTGACAGTTAGTGAACACTTTTAGTAGAAATAGTAGAACGTACGACTTTGACGCTAACTATAAGGACAGGATTAGTTTGTTTCTTTATGGCAAGCGACAAAGTGGGCATCAGTGATTTTGGTTAAAGTTGCAGGAAATCGCCGGCTTAACCCCTCGTGTGTCGCGAATATTTTTTTCTTATAGTTTCCTCGTTACTGATCAGTGCTTAGACATACTCATCAGTGCTTAGAGATCCTTGAGGGAGACCTACGTTTTGGAACTTGAGATACTTAAGTACTTAGATATTTTTGTGCACCTTGGCCACTGTAATATGACGTTGACTGTTCACGTACGTACAATCGTCATCAAATATATCCGAACAGCCACAGTGCTCAAAAATATCAGATCGTGCACTAACGCCATGACAATAGAAGCCTACTCCAATATTTGTGAGCACTCTGATCGCTCGATATATCTGATGGCGACTGTACCTATACTCCGTGTGCTCGTGAGCAAGTAAGTACCTACTTAAAATATATATATATGAGCGAAACCAGGGAACGGAACCGGTTTTTCAGGAAAACCTCTAAATAGCACAATATTTTATACTCTTTCTGTAGTACTCAATCTTTTATGTATAATTAACAACATCGCGTTTTTAAATTACTCCATTAACAAAGAATGTATATACCAAAGTACGAAAGAAGAACAGTTCTTTTCTATGGAGAAAAAACCGGTATCCGATCCCTGAGCAAAACAGCAATAAAGCTCTAATAGTGTAAAATTTTGGGGATTATCTGGACCTGGTCTAGATCTGGTCTATGTCTCTGTATAGTCAGTGTTTAAGTATACCATGCTGATATAAATAATCGTTTTACTAATTAACCCTTTATAGGGCACCGGTCTCGAAACGACCATCCTATAACACTGTCTTTTTGTATTCTTTTCTCATAGGTACATAAAGCCACGTATTCATTGTAAACATTTGTTGAGCATCAGCTGATCAACTTTGTTGATCAACTAGCACAAAGTTGCTGGAAATGTTTAAGGTTTGATCATCTGTCCACACACCAGACCGTGTTAAAATGTTGCCTGAAGAAGTCGTGTTGTTGTGCTCTCTTGTGTATATATCGTGTAAAATAAAGACTCGAAAATCGAAAAAAAGAGGGGGTACGGGGGTAAGTGAGGGTACGGGGGTAAGTGACCTAAGAATGGCAGATAGATCATTTATTAACTTTATGCGAATAACAAAATGTGATTTTGAACATCTCCTGGAATTGGTTGGGGATAGCTAAAAAACTGCGTGCGTAGTACATGCATTTTAGTTTCTACGTCCTTTTTTGGCAAGTTCAGGTTATCGGCAATCCCTTCCCATGCATCGTTTTTCTTGATTTTATTTTTGTATTCCTTTTTGATGGATCCCATAATACACTTTTTGATTTAAATAATTCTATTAATCTCATAATTTTATCGTTATCCCAAACTACCGCCATGTTTATGGAAAAATTGCGAACCTGTCCACACGCGTCAACATTAGCCGCTCAACTAATGTTTTCGGTCACCAAGCTGCAACACAGCAACACGCAGTTAGCAACTCTGCAACACGTAGTGTTGACTGCAACATGTTGCCATAAACTCAGCATCATGTTGATTCAACACTGTTGCTCAATAAATGTTTACAATGAATACGCGGCTTAATTTTTTGTACAAAATAAGGGCGTTGAGGCTTGAACCTTGCCCGTTAAAGGAAAATGAAAAAAGTTTATTGTACTAAAAGCAACATTTCAGTAATATTACGACCCTGTGTCCCGAGCTAGGAAGCACTGTGTTACAGGCAGGACCCAGTTTCGCATTTTCGCAAAGGGTTATTAGGTAAATATTTTTGCTGATGATACTTGCAGAAAAAACAAATGCTTGCAGCGTCAACTACAACTGAGTAAACATTTAACAAGTTACATACATGGTTGTAAGCAGGTAATATTATATTATTTTTTAAGCGTTTTATTATTTACTTACTCCAACAAGCGTTTAATCTCAATGCCAGTCCCGCTTCAGCGGTTAGTACCTATGTATATATGTATGTAAATGATTTATTGTACACAAATAAAACAGGTAAAAAAAATACACAACAATTCTAAAAGGTACAAAGGCAAACTTATCCCTGTAAGGGATCTCTTCCAGTTAACCTTTGAGCAAAGGAGTGAACTATATGAAACAAGATATAGACAAACAAACGTGTACAGTGCGTGATTTGAATGACTAGTGTAATTATTATATTACCTACTACCTGTTAGTTTGTTCGAAAAGTGAAAACATATGAAATGTAATGGTCTAATGGTAATGGGCTGGCTTTGAAGCCAGGCCCACTACCGCGAAAATCGAACTTCGTAAATTTCGAGGGTTTTTCTCTGTCACTTAAACGAAGGCGTCATTAGGGTGAGAGAGACAAATCCTCGAAATTTAGTTTTTCGAACTTTGAAATCTGCAAATTACGAGGATTTTTGTTAGTCCCTAAACAAATCCTTGAAATTCCTTGCGAAGTTCGCGGTAGAAGGCTTGACGTTTTCACTTTCAGTGGAACTATTTTGATCTCTTAACCCATTCAATGCCGAAGACGCGAATTCGCGTCCTATGTATGCGTAAACGTGATGCCGAGGACGCAAATTCGCGTCCTCGAGTTATTTCTTTTTTTTTGCTAGAAATCAACTGTACTTAAAAGCTGATACCAAAATGTTATTTTATTTATGGAGGATAATATTATACCGTCGCTGGTTTCTGGATTCAATGCATTTGTAATTTTCATAATTCTTATCTCGGATGCCGAAGACGCGAATTCGCGTCCTGTGTATGCGTAAACAAGATGCCGAGGACGCGAATTAGCGTCCTTCAAGTGTGAAATAACCTAATGCCGCAGACGCGAATTCGCGTCCTTGAAGTGTGATAATATAACCTAATGCCGCGGACACGAATTCGCGTCCATTGAAATGTTAACGTGATGCCGTGGACGCGAATTCGCGTCGTCGCGTAGAAGGCGGCGGCGCTGCGTGATAATTAAAAATATGGGGCGTCAGCAATGCGATATGCGATTCAGTTTGCCGGCCATTTGTTGCCGGCTAGGTTCGGCTTGCCAGCGGCGTTTGAGTTATTCCATGGAACTGACAGATCGCGTTTTAGATTAGGTCCAAAACTGAATTGTATTAGTAGATCGTGGTACCCTGCACAGAACAACCATGATACTCACCATAACATTCTGCGTTTCAGTTTACTTTTAAAATTATCTCTAACTTTAATAATCGGCCTTCTTTACATGATGCAGAGAGAATTCTAGTACCTAAGAACCTAATAAAACTGTCCGGGGAAGTACCTGTACCTAATTTATGCCATTGCGTCATTATCGGGGGGAATTCCATGCCAGGGCCAATCCCACTAAACTTTACAAGCGTACAATTCTACAAAATTGACAAATATTTTGTATGGTCATTTATACAATTTTGTAGAATTGTACGCTTGTAAAATTTTGTGGGATAGGCCACAGGTTGTTTTTTGGACGAACGTCTATAAACATTAGCGACGTAATTCGTCTGTAGTTTTGGATGGATATCCCACCAAATTCATTAAAATAGGGTGTCGCTTTTATAAATTCTTTGGTGTATGTTTATCTCAACTGAGCAGTGAACACCCAGTAAAACTTTGCGAATCCCGCAAATTCCACACTGCTGCTATGCTATTCTCTTATTCACACATTCGCCGCAACGTTCGTCAACGAGCTCGACGACGAGACAGCCTTCACTTCGACGTAGAGCGCAGCGTTGCGAAAAACGGTATTCACTAACATAGAACAGCTCGTCGTCGAACTGTAGGCGGTAACTCTCGACGCAGTGTAGTTCCAGCTCTAGTGAGGAGCGCTAGTGTCGTTTAAAGTGCATTAGTAAATATCATTTTAGGCTCCACGCTGCCGCAGCGCTGTTAGCAAGGCGGTTTCCTTAGTGAATAACACTGCAGATCATCAGTTGGTGTCCGTCGTGCAGTTTTTTGCTTCGTGTCAATAGGGTTAGATTCGTATTTCTGCAAGAGAAAAACTTTCAGTTTCTCTCTCTAAATAATTATTTGTTGTGGACGATAACGCTGATTTTTTAAAGGTTTCACAAAACCTATTGTAAGATAAATATATTAAACAAATAAAATTTTCACTATCCTTTTCCTTAGGACAAAAAGGACAGCTAACATTGAGTTTATTTCCCACCTGTTACTACCTATCTGACATCAGTGGTAACAACTGGGATTTTATTTCCCATCTGTTACAACTAGAGTACTTAGTGGTAACTACTAGATACATTTTCCCCACTACTAAAATATTTGGTGGTAATTACTGGGAAAAATACATCGCAGGCATTTTAATTCCCATTTGTTCCCACTGCAGTGTTAACAGGTGGGACAAAAAAATCTGTTGTTACCACTGGTGTCAGATGGGTGGGAGGAGGTAGCAATAACCCCTAACATTTATCTGACAGATAATTTTATTGGGGATGGGGATCAAGGACAAGGCTCGAACCCTTAACCAGAGTCGTAAAAAAACGACTATTTGAGAAACTCTCACACCACTCCTTCGCTGATTTCCGCCGACATCAAAGTTCAAATAAAACACACAAGTCAGATATAAAAATTTATATTATAGGAAATATTTTGGATTCAACAACAACACTTCCTGTGGACGCGCCTCGCACATGGCACATATGACAATCCTTTATATCAGTACGTCTATTGACAATCCCCATAGATATCGTATATAGGGCGTTCTTGTTCATATAGAGGAGCCTTACAAACAGCGACAGAGATAACTGTTCAATTGTGAGCTTTATTACAATGCGCAACGGTGCACGCGTGGTCAATCAAATGTACATACAGTAATTTGTATCAGTCAGCGGACATTTGTGATTACATTCAAAGACATGTTACGGCATCTAGTCACTGGTTCCACCAAAAGCCACTATTTAACACGTTCGGCTCTGGTTCTGATTCACTAATTGCTAATACTATGCCGATCGAAATTATCTGATAGAAATTCTATGCCAGTGACACGCATTTGTGACCGAAAAGACTATACTCCTATGCCGGCGACATAGCACTTGTGTCAAGAACGTTCGTATTTCTATGCCACTGGCATAGGAGTAAGAACTCGATTTATGCTAGTGGCTTAAGGATAAGATTACTTTCAACACGTATGTGTGTCACTGGCATAGGAATCCGAATTTGTTGAACACAGATGCTGTGTCACCGGCGTCGAAAAAACCAATCGTTCATCTCCATTGATGGGACCAATGCCATAGAAATTACAGAGTGCATAGAATTGCATATGTAGTGGTATCGCGTGTTCACAATCTCGTATACATATATTTGAATTTTCTCGACTCTTGTACTGTCATCTTTGACAAATAGTCAACTTAATTGCAAAGACAAGGTTCACCTCAGTAATACTACAAATGCAAGCTTTCGATAATTCATCTATGCCAATGACAACTAGCTAAGTGCTCGCTTATCGCCTTGACTTTGGCAGCTTGGATTTGATGAAAAAATGTCCAATATATTAGCGAAACATATCGAAGATGCAATCCTGTACTTGCCCAGAGTCACTTTAATGTCTTTTGAAACGTATTCGATAGAATCTGTTTTTGTTATAGGATTCTGAGCGGGTAGACAATATATGAGACATTAGCATTAGGTACAAAGATAAGTCATCTTATTTATTTAATAAGGCGGTAAGCAGTAAATGTACCAGACATTCACAAAGTATTTTGTTTGTACGTAATTACTTGAAAGGTATTATCAATAGATGTACTGACTTTGCATTATATTTAACATTATTGCATTGTAAAGCCCTTGAGCAACACATAGACGGATAAACGTGTATAATTAAAGTGATAAGCTTATAAAATTCACAAAAATGTGTACATTCGACCAGTTCTGTGTACACTGTTTTATTTGAAAGATTAGCTCTATGCATAAACCAAATGTTTGTGACCACTGACCTCGTACCGGACTCCTTTTATGTTCTGTTAAATTATACTTCAGAAAAAAACACAATTTTCTATATTGCATCGCAAGGGTATTAACCCCTTTTGTGACAAACAATTATTTATAAAAAAAACGTTATTAATATAAATGATTTAAAATGTCTTTAGATCGTCGCAAGAAATACCCTGCAATTTTGGAATGCTTTTCAACATATAATTCAGTTATGTAAGCGCAAACACGTATTAACTCGTCCTAGTATCATTTGAATTTGAGCCCAGTGATTCAATTTTCTTACATGTTCGCTTCGACACCAATTACTATGTATCATATTTTCAAGTCACAGCACTTGTGACGATCAAGGACAGCAAATGTTTGTTCAAACGTTGGTAAGAGTCACAAACATCGGTCAGGCTAGCGAAGCGCGGTCCACGGGTGCCCAATTCGTTGTCAAACGCACTCGAGGTCTACCTATCACCGCTCAGTTGCGATTTTATCACATTTAACAAGCCATCCGTTGATCCCTCGATGCAAAAAAAACTGATTTCTCTGTCTGCCCTCTCACAGTTTTTGCCTAACTATTAACTAGACTTAAAGTATCCCATTCAGTCGTCGCCTGCCACTCACACACTCGCACAACTATACATGTCTTTGCTTGTACGCTACAAAACTCACAGTATATTACATTGATATTTCGGGGTTAAGTCAATTCCTGCACTGTCAAGCGATGTCTAAACATAGCTGCAGTTAGCTTTTTTTTAATTATCACAAATCTTTTTTTTTAACTTATATCTATGGAGCCATGGCTATGCAGCAAACAGCATTGTGAGACTAAAACTATTTATTTTAGGAATTGACTGCGCCCCTTACATTAGAAAAAAAAACTAAAACTTAACACATCCTATACAATCGATCAACATAAAAAAAATGTTATGGAGATTTTTATAACGATCCCAATCTATGGAAGTGCCTGAAATTGAGATAGGGCAAACGCTTTGTACAGAAAGTCTAAACATGAGACAACGTCTCTGAGGCGCCTAGAAAACATTTTACAAAAATCAAGTTCATCGCAAATACTTTTCGAACATAATTTCACAGAAGCTTTACACAATTTAAGTACAAATATATATAACTCTGTACATTAACATACATTGTGACAAAATATACTATATTTATATTATTCAGGCCTCCATTCGTTCGCTATATTTACATTCTAGAAAATGTTTCAAGCTTTCCCATGTATTTTTATATTCAGGAAAAAGGTACCCCTTTTACCTGGTACCATTTCTCCTAAAACAAGTACATTTTAGGGAAATTCCGTTTTGCAAAACAATTGGGTCCCAGTAATGGGTACGGGCATTGGACACTTTACTGAAAGACATTTAATAGCTTTCTCACTAAGAAATTAAAAGTTGCGTGAACAACTTACGAATCTTAAGATATGATTAACGCTATCACATCACACGGCCTCGCCTCCGCTCGCCACCCTATTCCTAAGCGACTTCATAAGTAAAAAACGATCACAAATATGTTTAAAAAGTACAAGAATAAATAAAAAACGGTTAACAAAAAAGTTTACGCACACTAAGGCACGCGCCTAAAGGAAAACTGAGTCCGTGTTACGTATGTGTAGGTATCACTGCCAAATGTATTTTGTTGTCAGTAGCATGAGTACCAGAAGACTGAATAACCGACATTATCTCCAGCAAACATACATTTGTAGAGTGTATTAAAAATAAGACTTATTTCACACTGTTTGAAATCAAATCTTAAATATGGCGGGTAACTAAATTTTTCAAATAATTTGAATTATTGTAACTTTAGTGTAGCAAATTCATTGGGATTTTAAGCTGACAAGTCACATTCAAAGATTACAAATCCATTATGATTTATTATTAAGTGTAATGTAACTTTACCTCACACTCGAAAAAAGGCAAATTAGGTGTCACATTCTTGGGCATTTTCGCGAGAAGAGATACAAAAACTTATTTTTTTGAAACAGGTAAATTTTATGTTTTTCCTGTTCAGAATCACGAGCTCTTTCGATCCTACTAGAAGAAAAAATGTGTCCCAACTTTTTGTTTCTATTACGTAACCGTTTTTCAAACACTTTGTACAGCGGTTACAAAGTGGAGAGCATGTAAAATGTATGAAAAATGTGGGACCATTTTTTTCTTGTAGATTGAAAGAACTCGTTATTCTGAGTAGGAAAAACATAAAATTTACCTACCTTAAAAAAATTTTTTTTGGATCTCTTCTCGCGAAAATGCCCTCTTATTAAACAATATGTTATTTACAATGCATTATTTGCATTTATAATTATGTGGTATCTCTTTGCATGTGATTTGAAACACTTGTAACTGATATTTAAAATGGAAGCCGTAACTGGATTGCCTATAGATTGAAGTAATTCGTCAATAGCTGATATCTTCAACATAAGTTTCATTAACATAGCAATGCCAACACCCATTTATGTAACTAAACTTAACGGGGTAAAAACGTGAGGCATGTACTTGCAAAACTATGATTTTTATTGAAGACATATCATGCAGGAATACACTGCTATGGATCAAATTTACTTTTAGCTGCTTGAAATGTATATAAACTGTTTTAAGAGATCAATTTAAGAGTTTAATAAGAGATCAATTAGGCTTTTTTAGCTCAACTGTTATTTAGACGCATACAGCATTTTAGCTAATATATATTTAGAAAGTAAAGGGTATTTATTATACATGCCCGGTCATGTGACAATACGTTAATAAGGGCGCTATAGAGGTTGTTGACAATTTGTGATAATTGTGATTTTGTGCAGTCCCTACACATTTCAAACAAGCATTCATAGTTATTTGATAATCCTAACTAATCTCATTTTAACGCGGTTAAGGTAATTACCTTATGGTGTCATTAAACAATAAATACTTAATTAATCGCTCAGAACCTTAAGTTATTACAAGCGTATAAATTATATCAGAGTTTAACTAACGGACTTAAACCCTAACTAGCTACGTACTAGTACATTGTATAGTTGACCATTGGTATAGTATACGATTTTTCGGCTAGACCATTTGCCTCCGGTAAAGACAAGGTAAGGCAAGATATCCTAAATATACTTGGATATAAAATTAAACATAACCTTTTGATCGCTAATAAGCAATGTGTCAACGAATCCATAGAGTGTAGGTTCAGGTGAATCTTTTCCCTTCGTATTTTCATGGATACGTCCAAATTTACCGGTACTGAAGTTCATTGTGACAGTATGAATTCGAAGGTTTCCTTGCAAAGCCGGAGAAAAAGGATTATGCTAGCTGCATGAAGATTGTTTTGTAAGTCTACTATACAATGTACAAGTTTATTTTTTAACAATACTGCAGTGGAAGCTGTCATAACGTCATTGAAACAGATGCTTAAAACGGTGACTAGTTTGAGGGAAACACGTATTTGCAAGAAATGTCTGGATAGTTGTGCGTTCGCAAACGGTAAAGGACCAACCCATTATATACTAATGTATTTTGAAGTTTAAGTATTTCAACTTCATATAGCAAGTTGGAGCGAGTTTATCGTATACTTATTATTTCATACTTATCTCAATTGTGATCACAATTTTAGGCAAGATTACCATGTAAAAAGTCTTTGTTCTAAATGTAAAACTCCTTTACTCTCATATTAACCGTTAATAGGGCATCAGTCACACCTAAATTGGCTTCGACACTTATTCCGTGACAAAATAAGGTGGTAAATATCGTCGGCTGACAAGCAAAATTCACTATAAAAACTGTCACTACTCTTAACAACCTCTTATGTCAGTATTAAGTCAGAACTGAGATAAGAACTTTATTTCAAATAGGTATTTGTTACTTAGTGAGTTTTGCTTGTGAACCGACGATATATTACCATTGCCCTATTAAGGGTTAGTAGTGTTTTATGGTTTCGGAAATCGTAAAAGCAGAAGGACCGATGTAAGATGACGAATTGATAGCTACCACTGCTGATTTCTAACATTAGTTTCCAACAGGCCCTGCCTTAACATCGGGATAAGTTCACGTTTCGAGTCACACAGAGGAAGATCAGCTGTTCAGAAACATGTTGATATTTTTTTATTGCTATTTCTGAACCTTATTTAATCGCATATATGACACAGGTTATAAAATGTGTTTATTTCTGAAACTATTTATGGTTAACCTTTTGACCACCATAGTCTGATATTACGACGTTGAGATTGCCAATACCTACATGTGTAAATTCAAAATTTGACAACAGAAGACTGTAATCACATGTAATTTGAATTGATTTTTCAGTTCCTGAAAGTGTACATTACGGAATTGGCAATTTCAACGACGATTTCAGACAGTCAATATACAGTTCACCTCGCCGGAATCTAATTTAGTTTTTATGATGCAAAAAAAAGTGCCATTCAAATGCAAACTCTGATCTGCATGGTGTAATTTTGTATTGGTGGCTAAAAGGTTAATTAGAAACTTTTCCACACAGAAATTCTAAATGTGTTATAAATACGGTGTGATTTCTTCTCATAACATTTGAATCTCAAGATTTGCCTCCAGGGCAATTTAAGAAAACCTCAAATAACTTACAGTTCAAAATCAATCGGTACGATTTTATTTAACCCAGCTGTATCTTCCCCTGACACAAACCCACGCTACCACGATCGACTCCCTGTCACACTGAACTAGCAAGTGCAAGGAGGCAGGTTAGATCAGTCCCTAGTGTGATGCCTGGTCAGCCGGCTAGAATTTGTCCTGAAAAATGAAGAGATTGTTGGTGGCGGCTACGGCGATGATGCTCTCGTGAGGGTGCCACGCTGTGTGGAGGATCTTTTTGTTGAAGTCCAGGCAGTCTACGCTTATTTCGTCCTGTGGAGAGAATGGTTGGTTTAGAATTGGATCGTCGTTTGTAAGTGGGTAGTGATGGGTCGCTCCCGGTAACTTTTCCAATACAGTATGGGCGTTTGTGCACTACACTGACTTTTACCGTCCGGTTTTTTACGGTCCAATATGCCACGCCATTAAATGTATACAGTAGCTTGTGCGCTACACGTAATTTTACCGTCCGACATTTTACTTTTCCCCATTCCGGACAGTATTTTTCCGATCCGAGATGACAGCTATGAAAAACGTGTTAATGCTTGTGCACTGCGTCCGGAATTGCACTGACTTTTATGACTGATGACTGACTTTTTCATGCTACTATACTATGCCGCACCTCCGAGTAAAAAGACGGACAAGTGCACAAGGCAATCATCCGTTTTTTTCATGCTACTATGCCGCACCTCTGAGTAAAAAGACGGTCAAGTGCACAAGCCAATCATCCGTTTTTTTCATGCTACTATGCCGCACCTCCGAGTAAAAAGACGGACAAGTGCACAAGCCAATCATCCGTTTTTTTCATGCTACTATGCCGCACCTCCGAGTAAAAAGACGGACAACTGCACAAGCCAATCATGCGTTTTTTTCATGCCATATCGGACCATGAAAACTCGGTCTGCCGGACAGTAAAATTCTTTGTGGTGCACAATCGCCCTATGGGGAATAATCCTAAATGGAAACATTCCCCATAGTAAGATTGGGAAATTACCGGAGACTACCCATCACTAAGTGGGTGAATCAACTTTTTTCTGTCTGTTATTGCCATGGTTACGGTCGCCCGAGTCACGCTGGTTTTATGCAAAATTATGCTACTTAAACTATGCGAACGTACATTTTTCTGGTGTTAATAAGCCATTTCCTTAATGGGTCACCTAGGGACATGCACTAGTTGCATATTTGCCTAATTTAAGTAGCATAATTTTGCATAAAACCAGCGTGACTCAGGCGACCGTAACTATGGCAATAACACACAGAAAAAAGTTCATTCACCCAAGTAGATTTGGCCGTGTGGTGTCGGCAGTAAGAATACATTTGTGTCACCAACCCAACTCCTTCGGGTGCCGTAAGAGTCGACTAAAGGATTGAAGTGTCACTGACTATTATTAAAAGATTGATGATGGGCAGCAGCGTCATCATAGTGGACACATTACTGCGATCGCCAATCCGCTTGTCCAACTTGTCGATTATGAGCAATTACCTCCTGATGCGTCTATACGCATAGTTAATAGGAGAGGCCTACGTCCAGCAGTGGACTATCATAGGCTGATGGTGAAGTACATTTTAAGTATGTTTAAGACAGCTTGCTTTGATCGTTCAATATGAACATGAGTTAGATTTATTATTTATAGGCTTCATTGCATTGTTATTGACAACATTTACAGGTGGAAGACTATTTTAGTAAGAAATAAAAAAAAGGATACTTTTAAGTATTATTACGTGGGAGGTTAAGGTTAAACCGAGGATTCTAGGCCCGATGACGTTACAATAAAGTAGTTGGGGGAGGAAGCAGCACAGTGGAACAAAAAGTTGAACTATGACGGTAAATAAGACTGAGAACCCGATGGTAAACAGATACTGTGGCTTGGTCTGATTGGCTCTTGAAGGAGTTCTTCATGTACGGAGCGAAACATGTAGAGCATTTTTTGATTTAAAAACGTGAGTAACGCGTGAAATGTAATGCCTCCAGCGTCAGCTCGCTCCGTCTCGCTCCTGCCAGTGTACAGTGACTGACCTTCTTCCTCTTGGCGGTGGTGGCGACCTTGCGCGGCCGCAGCGGCTGTCGCCTCCAGCGTCAGCTCCTGCCAGTGTACAGTGACTGACCTTCTTCCTCTTGGCGGTGGTGGCGACCTTGCGCGGCCGCAGCGGCTGTCGCCTCCAGCGTCAGCTCCTGCCAGTGTACAGTGACTGACCTTCTTCCTCTTGGCGGTGGTGGCGACCTTGCGCGGCCGCAGCGGCTGTCGCCTCCAGCGTCAGCTCCTGCCAGTGTACAGTGACTGACCTTCTTCCTCTTGGCGGTGGTGGCGACCTTGCGCGGCCGCAGCGGCTGTCGCCTCCAGCGTCAGCTCCTGCCAGTGTACAGTGACTGACCTTCTTCCTCTTGGCGGTGGTGGCGACCTTGCGCGGCCGCAGCGGCTGTCGCCTCCAGCGTCAGCTCCTGCCAGTGTACAGTGACTGACCTTCTTCCTCTTGGCGGTGGTGGCGACCTTGCGCGGCCGCAGCGGCTGTCGCGGCCGCGCCGCCGCGTCGCGCGCCGCCTCTAGTGTCAGCTCGCTTCGTCTCGCTCCTCCCAGCCCACGTTCGAACACCCTGTAGGTTACCCGCATGTCAACATCGGTCACAAATCACAAGTCGCCTACACTAGCAGGCGTTCAAACGTACATTTGGACGCTGGTTACGTCGGGACTTTAAATCACAAGCGAACTTCAAATTCGTCCCTACTGTTTTTATGATAGGTATTTTTTTTATAATTTCTACTCAGAATCGTGAGCTCTTTAGATCTTAATGGGCATTTTCACTTGTAGGGGCTCCCAATTAGCTTAACTCTTACAAAAAGTTAACTTCGAAGTCAGTTTTTTAATGACAATTAAGCATGAAATATTGTGTCCCTACTCCCTAGAAGTGAAAATGCCCTAATAGAAGAAAAAGTTTCTTATTTAGATTTTTTTTTTCGATTTTGCTAAAATTTTACAGGCACGTATAAATCGGATGACAAAGCAATATTATAAAGACAGAGCTGTTTAGATGATACTGTTTGTATTCGTTTCAACGAGTGCTTTCATAATAAATGGTAACCAAGGTCTAGAACTGGAATGTGCTTCAAAGAATTCCGTAATAAAGGGACGCAACCCCTTTTCAGATCTTTAGATTCGGTAAAATAAAAGTAAATTCTGTTACAGTCGGTCATCAATACGGAGCAAACCCAGTAAACGAACACAAGAATGAAATTAAGCTAAATAATCACTATTTTCGCAACTTATTCATACACTAAACAAAACAAACGTATTCCGAATGATAAATTAGGTATAACGAAACAGCGTACGTTCATTTTGACTGTCTTAACCTTCACTGAAAAAAAAAATCGGTTTACAAATAACGGTAATGGGCATTTTCACTTCTAGGGACATCAAATTAGCTTAACTCTCACAAAAAAGTTAACTTCGATGTCAGTTTTGTAACGACAATTAAGCATGAAATATTTACGTAAATCCACTTTATTTATGTTTTTATATTGCATAAACGCGTTTTCTTTCTGGATTAAATGATAAAAAAATATTTTTGCTAATATTTGATGCTTAATAGTCGTTGTGAGAGTTAAACTAATTGGGTGTCCCTAGAAGTGAAAATGCCCTAATACGAAGGTTTTGCATGAGATCGGTTTGAAAATTTAACCTTAATCCGAGCCCTGCGCGAAAAGGCCTGACGGGTAATTCTGGGGGTCGGAGGAAGTCAAGAGTTGGTTGGTGCCATTGACGTTTGGTCTGGGTTGGCTCAGAGCCCGGCCTCGAACATTAAATTTGTGCTCGTAGGTGAGCGTACCGGGGGGTAAGGTCTGGACATTCAGACCTACGCGAGGCTCGGCCTTCGGTCTTTGCAAGGTGTTAAAAATAATCGTGTAGCGTGAAAACGCTGGCCCTTAGCAGCTCCGCCTTCGGCCTCGCGAGCTAGTGTCTGCCCATCGCGGATTCAGCTTAAAAGTTCGATTTCAAATTGCCCCGCAAAAAACTTTTTGCAGCGGTAAAACAACTCTATACCGAGCAGGTCGAGCACCACCCGTCTATTTTTTTACCGTTGAATCGCGCAGTTGAACATTTTTTAACCAGAATGCAAATCCCCAAATGTCAGTTTTTTCTCGTTTACACCTCCGCTCCGCGCCGTCTATACGTCGACATCAAAGTATACTCCAGTAAATTTTGTTCTGGGCGAACATCCCCATTTACATGAAATTTATCGAGATGCAGCTAAGGTATAAAATACGATAAATCAATATAAAAAACATTTAAACTTTCGTAAGAGGATAAAAAACGTTTTCGTGACTAAAATAGTAGAAACTCCACCCAAATCCATGATACCTCGTGAATTGCCCAAGACCAATAAAGTATTTCAGTGTTATAATTATAGCATACACTAGTCAAAGTATCACTTTAATCTAGTATATTACATAACAAACAAACGACACACTACAACGGCAATCTTCAAGACATTTTACGAAATCCCGCGATTTCTCCAAAGAAGTTGAACATTTACCGTATCAGATTCTTAATTTTACTGACCTGAAGAAGCCATTGTATGAGCCAGTCATAAGTCGCTGGTCATCCCCACTCCAGCAGCACTCGAACTTATCGAAGATACAGTCGTTCTCGTACAACGAGCACAGCTTGGATCGTAGATACTCGTGTACCTGCGAAAATAAACGTCACATCACAATCTTACAGAATCAACGACAAAACAGCTAAATTGGCTCGTATGATGACCGACAACCGTGAACTTCGAAATTTGTAAATAGATAACTCTGTCATTCTAAAGACGCCTTAGTTTGGAGTGACAGACAAATCCAAATAATTTGTGAGTATGAAAGTTCATGTTAGGACCAACGTTACTGAATGACGGTATATTCTAGAAAAAAACTAGCACAAACAAACCTAAAATCTTCATGAAACTTAATGTTACTTAGTAAATAAAATGCAAAGTAAATAGGAATACTTACTGGATATGTTTCTACTGGTTTCGTTTCCATTCTTAGATCCCATACTTTTAAACCTAAATAATCTCTTGACATCATATATCTGAAACAAAAAAAAAAGTAAATTATCATCTCTTGAAATATATTTCGTTAGTTAGAAAAGGAGTCATTACAATTTGGTGCCGTGACCAAGACACACAAACTTCAGAAGATAGCTTTTCGTACCTAAATGAGATTCCTCAAAACAGTTTTAGCACTAGAACCACGATATAGATAAAATATGTCCCAGGAAGTTTGTATGGACTTTTATTGCTACCAGATTTTCCTTACCTTTTTAATAATAAAAAAAAGATTAATTCATACATATATTTTCAGAAATGTTGTAGATTTACTCAGCATGTGCTTTACTAGCCAGCAAATTTTTAACAAGATCGAAGGCGTGATCCAAATGTACAAACTTATTACAATTTGGTGCCATTAGTATTGAAAGATTAACGTCATTTCATATTGCTTTGCTTCACAGTTAAATAGGAAAAGATAACTTGATGATGTGATCAGGAACATCTAATTGTTTTTTTTTTCTACTTCAGTTAGACAAAAGGAAGCAAATACAATTTGGTACCGTGACCAGGATAGCCCAGCATAACGCGATCTAATTTATTGGTCTTTGATTTTTGCGGCGTTATTGGTGTAAAATAAGAGTGATGACATGTAACCACAGCTAAATAGAAGATACTAACAGATTATCCCAGTTCTTTATGATAGTACTCACCGGCCAGAGTTGCTGAGTTTGACGTCAGAGATGGAAGAGATGATCTCTGAGAAGAAAGAACGCGCGTGTGGGTCTTCCGGCTCCTCGAATAGCTTGGCGTGGCGATCGCATAGCGCTGCTGCTCGCATGTCGCAAAGCCTTATTGTACCTGTATCACAGAAATATTATATTATATTATATATTATACAGGGTGTTTTTTTTTCGACCGTTCAAATTCTACGTAGTGAATGTGTAGGTCATACTCACCAACTTTTACTATGGGGACAACGTCGAAATAGCGAAAAAAAAATCTGCTGTTTCATACAAATTGGCGGCATTACGCCGGCCGAAATGTATGAAACAGCTGATTTTTTTTTCGCGATTTCCACTTTGTCCCCATAGTAAAAGTTGGTCAGTATGACCTACACATTCACTACGTAGAATTTGAACGGTCGAAAAAAAAACACCCTGTATATCTTAAGCAGGCAGGCAGTTATTACAACTGATAAAGCCTGTATCCGGTTTCCTTTGGTAGGGCTATCACTACTGAGTAGAATCTAGCATGTGCTTGTCTAGCTTATTTTTAAATTCATTGACACTTTTAGCCACTACAACTTCATCTGGGAGTTTGTTCCAAGCTTTCACAACTCTGTTGCTAAGAAAGAGCTTATGCGGATTATTGTGGGATCTGTAGTAGATTGTTTCACAAGGGATCAAAATGGTTTACTAGCGACGAGGGCGTTCATTGATGCCCGAATGGAGCGATGGATTCCACAACATGAATGTGGAATTAGGAGCGTAATGAGGGTTTCTAGCGTTAACGCCCTCGTTGGAAGTAAACCATTTTGATAGGTAAATATTTTTTATACAGTATGACACATACTGCTTTTTAGATCATCTACAAAAAAATATGTTGCAATATTCCCTTCTTTTTTTACACAAGAAGATAGAAGAATACTCACGACTGGAGTATTCTTCTATACTTGTGTTAATAAATTCTAAAAAGAAAATATTTTCAAATAGTACTCACCCTTACTACTAGAATATACAAAGAGATTGCATTCAGTCGGATGAAACTCTGCCGCGGTGATCACCTGGAGGAATACAAAACCAATTATAAAATTACAGCTACTTCAACTTATATAACATTTTTGACACCCGTTCAAACACAGTTGGGCAACTTGGGCAATTCAAGTAAATGATCCAAATTGCCTTCATGCCTTAAAACTGTCAGTTTAAGTACAAACTTATTGTATTGTGTGCCCCAATTTCAGCATCTTAGCCTGTAGGCTTATGATGGTACAGTCGAGGAATTTAATTTCCTACCCATTTCGTACCTTGTCACAGTGACAATTAATATGAAAGCTGCTAGGACTGTCATATTATAGCTACTATGACAAAGTACGAAATGGGTAGGAAATTAAATTCCTCGACCGTACAGTGTTTAATCGTTCGTTGTTATCGCCCGTCAGGTTCCAACAAGTAACAAGTCCGAAAGTAACGAGTAGTACGATAAACGGTAAACGCGTGACCATGGTAAGCCACCTGAAGTATTGATTCATTCGATAAGCGTGCCATATACCCGACTGTCAGGTCTTCTACAGGGTGCTCGCGAGGAAACCGAAAGATTTTAATACTGAATTCCTGAGCATATTTAGAGTATTTAATGTTATATAAAATTTGCTGGATTCGGCTTGGTTCCAGAGATAATTAACCTTTTTTCGAAAAAAGTTTTTCGGTGTAACTCGTCATAAAACTTCTTTTTGATTACAATGCTACCACAATGTGTTCTAATATTATCACACCTTTTGCTTGACAATCAAAAAATAAGAATAGACTTGACGAAATAACCAGTCCCTAAAAAAATAATTTTAACTAATTGTTATGATAAGTAATCAAAAAGTCTACAAAAAATTTTTTTTTTTTGTGGTCTCATAATATTTTTAGTTTATTTTGATGTCTAGAATGCATAGTTAAAATCTTTCGGTTTCCTCGCGAGCACTCTGTATATTATTTGGGCTGTTTTGTTTGGGCTCGACACCTTGGTCATGGAAGTTTAAAATAAACTACCTCTGTCAGCTCTTCCATGTTAGCTGGCTTGATGTCCACAATGTTGAAGCTCTGGTCCGTGATCTCTAGATGCCACAGGTTGATACGCAAATCGTCTGCAGACAGGTATGTCTCTTGGTCTGAGTTGAGCGAGATTGAGTTTATGTGGTAGGTGTGCGCGTTCGCGAATATCCGTCTGTAATAGAATAAAGATAATTAGTACATAATATTTTCTTCGGTTACCGCGAGGATTACACATGAAATAAAACTATGGAAACGGATAAACTCGCGTATATTCAGTCCATCCATTGTCAGTCATCCGCAGACCACGAACCCTGTAAAGTGTTCGAAACGTCGGAATGAAGTAAAAATTAGTTAATATACGCGAGTTTATCCGTTTTCATAGTTTTATTTCATAATTAGTACAGTATTTAAAAAAAGTTATATTAAGAAAGCCGTACAAGATTTTAAGCTAACAAGGTCATTTACATTATTAATGATTAAAAAACTGGTTTAAGTGTTCGTTTGTCTAGCCTCAAACAAAAGTAAAGCAACAATATCTCGCGAGTAAGATAGCAAACCACTAGTAAGTAGCAAGTCACTATAAGGTATATATTTCCGAAGCACATTGTATTTTTTTAAGACAGATGTCTCCTAAACGACCAAATTGGTTGAATAATATAAGAAGTGTTTTATAAGACTAATGATCTCTCTATGACTGTAATCATTATCAATTTTCCAATATTTTGCAGCGCCAAAAAGATTTGAAATATTGTTGTTTCCATTTGCTTAATTTCAAGACTAGGTCAATCGAAAAATAACTATTTACTGGAACAAATTCAACATTAAAAAATTATAACTAGATTCTGGTTTTCTCAGAGCTGTTACGGGCGTTTCGTTGGTGAAACAACATCACAAAACTTTCAGTTCTTTATCCTAATCCGACAAATGTATGACATTTTTACTAATGCATTAGATGCAATTTTAATTACATCTTATATAATATTCAAACCAAATCAATTAAAACATTATTTAAAAAACTTCCTATAGACATTGAACTTAGTCTCGTAAAGTTACACAATGCAGCTTTTTAGTTGCATAACACATATTCAGACAGCGTATGGCATGATCAAGATTACCAAGCAATAAAAAAACCCAAATATACAAATCGTCGCTATACCTACAACTTCGCAACTACAGCAATTAATTCATAGAAATGGCAGCTTTCTTCCACTCTGAATACGGGTGTTTTTTTCATCAAGTATTTTACAGATACGACGTTAAGTCAGTAAATGACATCATCCAGCTCGATGACTTAATTCGTGCACGTAATGATAACAGAATGTCTATAAACAAATCAAATTTGCCGCAAGCCTGGATGGCAGATAACACTGATAAAAACTAATGAAGTATTCGAGTCGTCCGAATTATTATCGGCACTCGGAATGTTATTAAATAAAGTGTTGATAACGACAATCGAGCCAATCAAATTGAGGTTGGAATACCCCTTTATTTAGGAACGTATTTGTAGAAAGTACTCTGAAATAAAGGGAGGAAACGTATGGTTGTTAAGGAGATTATTGTCACTATTCTAAAAACTCGTTCTGTTGCTAGTTGCTAGTGCTACTCAAAGTAAAAATTGCGTAACACTGAAAACAATCAGATTTATATATTTTTTACGTAAGCCTAGAAACAAGAGTAGCAAAGTTAGAAGAAAATAAATGATGCAACAAATTCTAAAGGCATTTAGGAGGTGACCCAATAGAGCAATTACGGTTCGGTCTTAACTACTACCACAGAAATTAATTTTTATTATCAATTAAGTCAATTTTGATGCCATAAAACTGCGGTATAACGGGTGACTCTGGGTTATGTGTACTGACAGAGAGGGTACATGTACATCCAGGCTCGGATACGTGTTGTACAGTCGACTGATAGAGCTGACGGTGACGACTAAGAGACAATGACCGGTCCTGCGCCACCCGCATCCAGCGGCTTCTTGTGACCTTCACCAGGTCATTAGTCCGCCTTGTGGGGGGCCTATCCACGCTGCGCCTTCCGGTACGTGGCCGACTTGGAGAGCTATTTTTTATTATTTTATTTTATTCATAATAATTAAAACAGCATGACAGATAGCCTAAGCACTGTGAAAATACATACATGATCCCTATATATACATAATAGGAAAAAGTTAACAGAGGTACAATAAATTCTAATATGGCACAGAAGAAGGATGAACATCCATCATCTCGCTGAACCTCAGACATTCATCACGCACAACCATCCATCTACTAGCAAACACATCACATTCAGGCGCTGATGCAAGAAGTGAATTCAAGCTGTGTAATGCTCGAACAAAAGGAGAGCTTTATATCGGTTGCTTTGGTTTTGCTGCATTTTTTAATACGATCTCCTCGCGCGTGTTGTATCCCGTCACGTCCCGGTATCCGGTACACACATACTGACCGGGACGAGGCCTCCACCATGGGCTCGGCGACGCGCCAGGTGGGCACCCGCAGCTGCGTGATGCGCGCCGGGTCGTGTTGTATCCGTCACGTCCCGGTATCCGGTACACACATACTGACCGGGACGAGGCCTCCACCATGGGCTCGGCGACGCGCCAGGTGGGCACCCGCAGCTGCGTGATGCGCGCCGGGTCGTGTTGTATCCGTCACGTCCCGGTATCCGGTACACACATACTGACCGGGACGAGGCCTCCACCATGGGCTCGGCGACGCGCCAGGTGGGCACCCGCAGCTGCGTGATACGCGCCGGGTCGTGTTGTATCCGTCACGTCCCGGTATCCGGTACACACATACTGACCGGGACGAGGCCTCCACCATGGGCTCGGCGACGCGCCAGGTGGGCACCCGCAGCTGCGTGATACGCGCCGGGTCGTGTTGTATCCGTCACGTCCCGGTATCCGGTACACACATACTGACCGGGACGAGGCCTCCACCATGGGCTCGGCGACGCGCCAGGTGGGCACCCGCAGCTGCGTGATACGCGCCGGGTCGTGTTGTATCCGTCACGTCCCGGTATCCGGTACACACATACTGACCGGGACGAGGCCTCCACCATGGGCTCGGCGACGCGCCAGGTGGGCACCCGCAGCTGCGTGATACGCGCCGGGTCGTGTTGTATCCGTCACGTCCCGGTATCCGGTACACACATACTGACCGGGACGAGGCCTCCACCATGGGCTCGGCGACGCGCCAGGTGGGCACCCGCAGCTGCGTGATACGCGCCGGGTCGTGTTGTATCCGTCACGTCCCGGTATCCGGTACACACATACTGACCGGGACGAGGCCTCCACCATGGGCTCGGCGACGCGCCAGGTGGGCACCCGCAGCTGCGTGATACGCGCCGGGTCACGAACGCGGCCGCTCTCCTCGCGCGTATTGTATCCCGTCACGCGCTTGTCGCGCTCCGATACCTGCAACATTAGGGTACTCATACTCATTTATTCATAATATTACAATATTACATGTCAACGTTTCATCATTCTAAGAATACAATTCATGATATAATAAATTCAATTAGTATAAATTAATAGTTATTGGTACAATAATAAAAAAGATATATTTATAGGTATGTCATCAGAGTAAATTATATAAACATTCTTAATTATTATTTATCGCATACGTCATAAAATTCATCCACAGTGTAAAATGCATTACAAATGAGCCATTTCTTTAATTTATTTTGGAATACATTGTGATCCTCTAATGTACGGATATCAATGGGAAGTGCATTGTAAATTTTTGGACCAACAACTTTAGTATTTAGCCAAGTTGCCAATCGCTAGCGCTTAATCGTCAGTTGTAAGCGAAAGGTAGCTGTCTTTGTCGCCCTAACATGAAAGAGTGACAGAGAGGGAAAACTGCGATACGCTACCAAGCGCTAGCTATTGGCAACTTGGCTAAGCATCTAGGTATCTCTTAGACTAGTCATCGTAGATAATTAACACAGGAACGATCACTAACGCCTGTCTACGACTCCATAATTTGGAGCGAGAGACCCATATCGGAACTGTCTTGCACGTATGGTTTTCCGCCCCGCCAGTCGACTAAGACCAATGTTGTAGCCGGAGACCAAAGCGCCCGTTCCTGTGATAATTATCTTCAGCAGATCCCTACTTGAGGTCTGCCGATACTTTCTCACTTGTACATGGTCGCCAATAAGCTCTAGATTTTATGAAACACATTTCAAGCACTTCTTTTAGAATGGAACTAAACGTAAATAGTACTGAAAATTCTGATTTACTTGTTATCTTGTGACTTTAGACCTGACAAAATATAGTGACATCCGAAAGTAATAAAAAAACGAACATTACAATGTGGTGCCGTGACCAGGATACCAATTTTTTACACAGCTAACTTCAAAATCCGCAAATTTCCAGGATTTGTCTATGTAATTCTAATGACACCTTCATCGGAGTGCCAGACAAATCACGAAATTTACGAATTTCGAAGGTCGCAGTAGTGATCATATGGATACACACTGTTTGTGTGTAAAAGTAAATTATAAAAGACGAAAAGCTTACCTTCCATAGTTTAATAGTCTTGTCGTTAGTGGATAGCAGGAAGTGGGCCTGATTCTTGCGCTTGAGCCACCGGATCTTGTTGATCTTCTCCTCGATCTCCAGTGACTTGAGATAATCAAACTCTGGCTCGTGAGACTGGAATGTTGAGTACACGTTGTACTCTCCCTTCTTGGGCACGCATTGCTTTGATGCTGGGTCCCTCTGAAATTAAACATTATTTGTTAAACATTGCACATTTATTATTAGTGATATCCTTTGATCACAGTGAGAGTAATCATAGCCGTGTTGTAGATGTGATGTGATTATCTAGTCCATTCTTCAAATTGATTCGCATTTTAAGCTGAGAGCACATTGTCTGGGAGTTTGTTCTAAGATCTTGGATTGGAGAATTGGTTGCTCAAAAAGTCGTCGTAGGTGTTACTGTGGGATCTATGACTCTAGCTTTAAGTGATGACCTCTCAGACGAGTGTTATTATTATGCTTGAACATCTCTTGAAAATCCTTGAACATAATGTCCAGTTATATTTATTATTGTTATAGATTAACCAGCACACTATACGTCGATTACAAAGAGCGATGTCACCAGCATAATACGATACGAGCAATAGTATTTCTATATTACTACACTTATAGAAGCCCTACTAATGCATCGGACACTATTACGTTCTAGTAATTGTACTATTCTATCATACACTAGAACAATCCCGAAACCTCAATTTTTACTGGTCGTTTACAGTCTTAAAACTATTTAGTTTAGGTAACCTGTGACATTAATGTGAGATAACGAGGTTTAGCTGAGTTTACATGCAATACAGCCGCCAGGGTGAAGACTCATTTATGAAACCGATTTCGTGTGAACTTGGTTGACCTAAGTCACCTTAAACATATCGATTAATAATGCTACAGTTAAGTTTCATAGCTTTTCACTTCTTGAAACCCGGCATCCCAGAGCATGCTTTGTTTTGGTGGATTCGGTAGTTCATGTTAAATTTTATAAATAATATAATCAGAACTGTAACGCCAGAGTGGCGAGCGTCCAGCGGAGCGTTGAAGCGATTTGTACGGCGTGCACACAGACCACACGCTTGTATTTGTTTAACGACGCCTCCCAGCTTGAACTTGAATATCCATTCAATTTGCTCACCTACGCTCATAATAATTAATCAAAACAAATAGTTAACAATATAGGGAGTTGAAAAGTTCCACAATCAACGCTTCTGTAACTGATATCAACTATGTAAACAACAAATTAATAATCCAAGTGCAACTGAACGCAGCACGATAAGGATCAACTGTCCCACTTAAGAGGGCATCTTATCTAAATTACGGACAGATCGTCTGACTTTGTATGTAAACAAAAGAATCGAACTGGAGTAAAGCTGTCTTTGAAACGGATTGAAAACGAAGATAAAATCGGAATGGACAATAAAACGGTTACAGCGCACGTTGAATGCTAATTCTTTGGGTTGTCGTGTCTGATTGCTGACACAAACACGAGGAGTCGCAATCTAAGAATATGCCAGTCGCAACTCGCGGAAAACTTGTTTTAATGAGTTCAACCTCTAAAGCTCTTTGTATCGTAATAGATTTTACTTGGAAATATACGAATAAATCCAACTTTTGAAGCATTCACGAAAATTTCTACCGTTGCCCCGCTATCTTATTATCTGGAGCTTATACATTTGTGTCAAGTATTATATTAAATAATGCTAACAAATGTATCCTCAACCCAATTATCAGAAAAATGCTGGAACACGAAAAAAAAAGATGCTAGTGTGGCAGTGAACAAACAAAATGATATTGGAATATTGCACTTTCTTTAGTACCTAACTAACATGTTCTTTAATTTTTCGAATTAATTCAACGATTTTCCAGAAGACAATGTAGTTTTATTATTTGTATTTGAGGTGCAATATAGTTATTGTATTGTAGTTTATGCCAGGCGCTAATTGTTAGTATAAACGTTTCGTCGTGATTATGAATTTGAAGTCACGACGATACTAATGACGTAAATAAATACGAGATCTGCTATGCTATTCTCTTATTGACACATTCGACGCTGCGTTCGTCAACGAGCTCGATGTCGAGACAGCCTTGTCTAAAATCCTAGCTGTTTGATTTGACATTAGGAATCGAGGCTGTGAGCGAGGTGGTGGGCGAGTTCGTCGCTGTTTTTCGTTAGAGAATACGAAGTTCGTACATTAAACGTCAAACTCTCGATGCAATGTAGTTCCAGCTCACGCCGCATTCGTCGCCGAGCACTAGTGTCGTTTAAAGTACATTAGTGAATACCATTTTTAGGCTCGATGCTGCCGCAGCGCTGACACAGCGCTGACAGCAAGGCGGTTTCCTTAGTGAATAACACTGCTGCTATATGCTGCAGAAATATAAAACATCTTTTTTATGTAGGTGCTGATGGTACATCCAATTACTTGTATATTGGTGTGACTAAAACGATCTAACGACCATTAGTTTATAATAGCAATATAAAAACTCTAACAACCCTATTCATTTTGTCACCAAGCGCGCTTTTTCAATATAATACATCATAAATTACACATCTAAGACGTTCGCGTATGCTTAACGACTATTTTACTACACATTAACTAGAAATGCCGTAAAGTCGTATATTG
The DNA here is from genome assembly GCA_025490895.1 of Thaumatotibia leucotreta. Classification (NCBI taxonomy): domain Eukaryota; kingdom Metazoa; phylum Arthropoda; class Insecta; order Lepidoptera; family Tortricidae; genus Thaumatotibia; species Thaumatotibia leucotreta. The sequence goes on along the minus strand of JALPQI010016030.1, from coordinate 1,487 downwards.
ATCGCGTAAAATCTTTTACATCGCATGGATTTGTTAGTGCCGTAAATAATCTGAAAATACCTATTGTGTAGATGAACTGTACGCGTGATGTCACTCAAGATAAGAGTGATAAGGTTTTAGTTAGGTGTTTCTAAGTTCAGCATGGTCAAGTTGAAAGATAAGATTACGTGAAGAACGTTCAGATTCAGAAATCTGTAACTACTCTAAGGGGATTGTATGCTTTATGGAAAATTAATACTTGAATAAACTATTGCTGTTGCTTTGTGGACCCAGCTCAGATTTAACATGAGAAAGGCAACTGCAGCTTCATCTGATAATAATGTATAATTAGCAGAGATCGGACAAATGTGCGTCATTGTTCGCAATAATAAGGACATGGCTCTTAAAATGATTAAATAATCAATAATTTAATTATACTCAAAAAATTACCTTTTTGACACCAGTAGCCATGAAAACCTTTGTAAATAATCATCTTAAAGCTTCGACATAAAATTTCAGAAAATTATTCGTTTAGTTATTAATTTATTCAATTTTGTAGTCATGTCCATATTATTCCGAAAAATGACGCACATTTGTCCGATCTCTGATAATTAGCAATAATAGGGTTTCGTTTTTCCCGTGTCCTACTATAAATGGGCATTTTCACTTCTAGGGACGCCCTATTAGCTTAACTCTTACAAAAAAGTTAACTTCGATGTCAGTTTTGTAACGACAATTAAGCACTCTTTAGCCTACAGTGACACTTCCGCTCTTATTTATTCTGTGTTCAATCAGACCCTTGAATTACAGTCAAATGCAAACATATGAATCGAAAGAATCCTCTTATAAATATGTTACGACGTTCTTATTACACAGAATTGGAGCATTTTATATACACCTTATTTAGCATTTGTACCTGGAATATGACGACCCGGCCTCCCTTATCTCCAGTGGCGAGAAGCTCTCCATCATGGTTGAATTCCACACAGGAGATGAGATCGGCCTCTGTCACGTCGTCCTCGAGGGTGCCTTTCACCTGACTGAAACACCATGTCGTCTCCCCACCATTGCCTGCAAACATTTCAAGAGTTGAGAAGAGGAATGGGGCAACATATAAAGTTCGTATTGGCATGTCGCTCCAAGTGAGGCCAAATGACATGACGTGAACATTACATAAGCGGGTGACTATCTGAGCGTATGAAATAATTTTTGCCGAAATTTCTAAACGTCTCAATGTTATACTTCGTCATTTGTAAAAGGTACCGTGCTTCCTTCAAATGACAAAGTAGCACTGTAACAAATCGAAACTTCGGCAAAAATGATGCCACCAAAATTAGGCGGTTGAAACGCTCAGACATTCACCAAAGCCTTGATTTAATGGACTTCCATTTTACACATTGTAAATCTTCAGCTTTTTATTTCCACTAGATGGCAGAACATTAAAGGCGCATGATTCCGGGATTTTCGGGGCAAGTATGATGATTTTTTATTCACCGGCCAATTATTAG
>JALPQI010016029.1:0-30097 GCA_025490895.1 Thaumatotibia leucotreta | reverse complement strand
GTTTTCTCATCATCATCATATCAGCAAGACTTACACTGCTGGACAAGTGGACGTAGATCTCCTCCAAAGATATTTTCCTATCATATAAACATTAACCCTTAAATTGGCAATGTACAGATGTAGTGCAAAATCCTTTCTCTTCGGATTTTCACGGAAACGCCCGAATTAATCTCCCTGTCTCATCTCAATTAGCTTCAGTGCAATATTTCCTCGGCTGACAAGCAAAACTCACTATAAAAACTGTCACTACTCGACTCTTATGTCACTATTAAATCAGAACTGAGATAAGATTTTTACTTCAAGTAGGTATTTGTTACTTAGTGAATTTTGCTTGTCAGCCGACGATATCTTCATTGGGACAGCAATATGAATTCGGATGTTTCCGTGAAAAGCCGAAGAGAAAGGATTTTGCATTTGCACTACATCTGTAGTTTTGTAGTCTGTTAAGTACCTAGCAGTTTTTGACCCACTTTTTTGTATTTTTGTAAGATTTAAGTATTTTCTGCTCTACACAATGGCAAGAAGACTAGAATGCTCGATAATTGGTAATTTGCAAAGAGTCAAACATTTAACAATACATTCTCCGAAACCAAACGTACTGTGAATCTTCCTTTCAGGGTGTAAATTCGAATGCACTGCCGAGACACTCGCAATCATCAAGAGTAATTAAACCATCAGCACTTCAATAGGAATTGGCATTACGACAGATGTCCAGCTGTTCAAGCCGTGGTTGCGTTTGCCACAATAGTGCCAGAGTTTGTAATAGGGATGATGACTGTAGTTAAAATAAATTATTTAACATTATGCACGACATTATACACGAAGAAATTACTACTAAGATGTAGATAGCAGTATTTTTTGTACAGAACTTCTATGTAATACATTGAGAAGAACTTAAAAGAGTAGGTCATTTGGCAGTACTCAAACGTGGCGTCACTTTAGAGTATTTCATAATTCCATAGTGGTGATCGTTTTGACAGTTCGAAAAAAGATGTTGATTTCAATTGCCAGTCCTCATGCCTATTCTAGGTGAATACATCATCAGACTACCATAATATTCATAATACTTCTGGACGTACGCCTCTCGTGTTAACTATGCCTATGGACGCATTAGGAGGTAAATGCCCATAATAGCCACGCTGGCCAAGCGGATTAACGATGGCAATAATGTGTCCACTATGATGACCCTGCTGCCCATCATCAATCTCTTATCAAATAATGGTCAGTGACACTTCAATCCCTTAGTCGACTCTTACCACACCCACAGGAGATGGGGTGGTGACAAATGTATTCTTACTGCCGTCATAAACATATAAACACGAACAAAAGATATGCACTCCCCGCGTAAATAAAAGAAACACGACGATACTCGCCCAGCTATCAGCTATCACCGCCGTGTCTCATTTACTTACACGGGAGTTCGTATCTTTTGTTCGTCTTAATAGCCGATATTTCATAGCTTAGTAGCTCGCGGGGAGACCAGTGCATAATTGCATACACCGTCATGACATACCTGTCATACTTTTAGGACTAACGTCTCTCGCTACTCTAATTTAAAGCCACTCACTACTAATTTGAGAAAGCACTATAATTCGCTCGCCTTCGATTCCGTAGCTATCACAATGACAATCCAGGATTCCTCGATACTCAAATACAAAATATCGTAACTACACACCCTTGAAGTACTTATACGACTATTTGTACTTAAGCCAACAACAGGATGTTACGAGTACTCGACATATTAGGTTACAGAATTGTCTTAGACGGTTGCTTGACAAGGCCCTTCGATTAAGGGGACTTGGGGGCTGAATTTGCGGCGAATCGGACATATAGTCGTTAGGCTTGATGAAATGGACAGAATACGGGTTAGGAGGTTGTGGATGGAACGTCTTAGCGTTGAATACTGATTGACACTCAGATGTATTGTGGATACTACAAACTACATTGTAACTACAATTTGATGTTTTGCCACGTTGTTAAATACAATAATAAATATCATGGAACAATTTTTCACAAATTGATCTAGTCCCAAGCTAAGCTCAATTAAGGTCTCGCTGGGATTCGAACCCGGAACGTCCAGCTTCGGTCACCGACTGAGCATATTTATGTGCGATTACCAAGCGAATCCTGGGATTCGCTTGATAATCGCACATAAATATGCTCAGTCGGTATAATAGAGTCTGGACTCTACCGTACACATTGATGGTAAAACACTAGTAAAACGGTCTTCTCACAAACATAAGGAAAGCGCCGAACAAATACGCCTTTAAAAAATCTGTTCGTGGTGCATTTGCTTGTAGATCAAATAATGTTTAACAGTACTTTTATTGGGTATAATTATATTATTTATTAACGTATGTATTCATGTAATTGTATGTATGTGTATTTTAGTATTCTTAAGTATTTGATTTGTTTATGAGAATATGCTTTGTTTAGGTCACTTTCTTTTTATATTTTTTTTTGTTAATGCAATGCCTACATTTTCTGCTTTACCTCAAGGTTGACTGGTAGAGAATGCCGTTTGGTGTTAAGTTTGCCTTTTGTACTATAAGTTTTTTTCTTTTGGTAATAAAGATTAAATAAATAAATAAAATAAAACTTTGAAAGTTACCTTAAAAAGAAGCGTAGTCACACAATAATTTAATTGAATTAATACTACCGTGAGACATAATATTGCTTTATTATACACTCATTCATTGCTCATTATACACCCACGTACGAATTTTTCACGGTGGAATTTTTCATAAAAAATACTGAAAGCAAGTTGATTGCATTTTTTTTTAATATTTATGGTTTAAGTGGAAGTTTTATAACATCAGATTGTATTGGAATTTCCCTGGATTTGCACCCAATCCAAGAAACATGAAACTTTAACGTCAGATAACTACGAGATATAAAAATAGCAAGTCATGATTAAGAAATTATTTTTAGGAAAGTACATTTTAGGTGTTTTTTTAACGTTCTATATTTTTGTCTTCACAAACGAATCTAATCACAATTTTAACGTTTTTTGAATTCAGTGAAAAATTCAAGGAAATGCCAACACAACCTGATTTAGAAAAAGATTCTACCTTACAAATATTTCGAAAAAAAAATGTTTCAAATTAGCATGTTTGCATTATTTTCTATTAAAATTTCCACCTGATCCATTTTCATTGATTGAGAGTGTATTTTAGTGACACAATCACTTTTCTTCTTCGCGCGGAACCATGCTTTACTTAATGGGTCATAGTTTTCTTTTTGTATTCATGAGGTAGATTACAAATCTTTCCTGTAGAAATATGAAAGTTAAGGGCTTCACAGCCTTCATTTTCTTGTTGGACGAATACAAGCCGATAGGTGGCTTGGTTCTCAAGAATGATGTGGTCAAAACTAACGCTGATAGTTTTCTAATTAAAACCCGTTTCTTTCTAAACAGCTCGTTTTTTTCCGGATTTTTTTGGAAAATGAATGAAAGGTTTCACTTTAATTTTCAACTCCAAACCAATGTGAATTAGGTCTAATTTTCACTTATACCAGGAGAACGCGATGACATCGAGGAAGAGTCAATTAAAATGAGTGAAACCACGAAATAAAAGAAAAAAAAAAACAAATTTTCATACATTTCCAAAAAAAAAAAAAAAATTGATATTTTCCAACAATTTTCAACGCTAGATTCAAAACCTAATTTGTTTGTCTCAGAACCGTCAACTTTCGCAATGTCCACAGGAAAAACTGAAAGCTATATGACCCTAAATACCAAAACGACAAGTGGCCACACAAGTTAATTCTCAGATAAGACATTTTATATGCAGGTAGTTTGCGACAAGGACTCTAAATGAGTGACAATTACCCTTAACTAGTGGGGAGTGAGTGTTAATGATCGTATTTTATTATTCACCGGGTAGATTTTATTGAACGAAGCAGGGATATACGGGTAAATAAATAAATATATTGGGAAATCTTACACAAATCAACCCAGTCCCACGGTAAGCTCAATTAAGGCTTGTGATGTAGATACTAAGCGACGATACATTGAATAGATAGATACATATAGATACTTAAATACATAGACAGCCATGACCAAGGACCAAATATTTGTGATAAACAAATACACAAATAATGCCCTCGCCGGGATTCGAACCCGGAACCTCCAGCTTCGTAGGCAGGGTCACTACCAACTAGGCAACGTAGGCTGTCATGAGTGTCTGAACAGTGTTACTGGTGGTAGGACCTCGTACAGGGTCCGCCCGCATAGCTACCACCGTCTTACCCATTAACCTGCCGCTAAATAGCAGTGTTTGTACTGCTGTGTTTCGGTTTGGGGGTAAGATAGCCGGTGTAATTACTGGCATAGATAGAGGCAATCCATCTAAGTCCTCAGTAGGCAGCGCGTAGGCGATTTTTTGATTATTAGGTATATAAAACATTGAATACATATAGCCTTCGTAGCCTATTTAGTAATTACATGCATACAAAGCTAGAGGTTCCGGGTTCGAATCCCGGCGAGGGCATTATTTGTGTATTTATTTATCACAAATATCTGTTCCTTGGTCATAGTTACAGGTATTGAAGTATCTATATGTGTCTATTTATCATATACAGGGTGGAAAGGGACGACGTTCCTTCCCGCTACCGACCGAGTCTACCAACCATTACGATGAACTTTCAGTATGGGACCAACATCGAAAGCGTACATGGAAAATTGACTTTTCCATACTATTGAACTCTAACTAATCACTCACTTTGTATGAGGGGTTAATTTTTTTTTTAATATTTCTATGTTGGTCCCATATTGAAAGTTCATCGTAATGGTTGGTAGACTCGGTCGGTAGCGGGAAGGAACGTCATCCCTTTCCACCCTGTATATCGTCGCCTGGTACCCACGTCACAAGCCTTAATCGAGCTTACCGTGGGACTAGATCGATTTGTGTAAGATGTCCCAAGATTTATTTATTTATTGTATAATTAAACCATTTCGTCGAGTGACTGCAAAACTCACTTAGTAAAAAATATCTAATTTAAATAAAGCTTGTATCTCCGTTCTGATTCTATACAGACATACGAAGTTGTTAAGAGTACCTAAGTGACAGTTTTTATAGTGAGTTTTTCTTGTCAGCCGACGATTTTAAAATATTGAGCTATTTCGAGGTTCTAAACCTATTCTGATTCCTGACTCAAAGTATCAATTGGACTTCCACCCTTATTATGCGTATTGCTGTTCATCTCAAGTTTTAATAGAAAACAATTTGAAATGTCGAAGGGCAGTGGCGTGGAAAGATAGCGACGCCTGCCATCTCTGCCGATGAGTGGCAGGCAATTACGCCCGTTTTGAGGCAAAGGCGTAGGCAATAAAAAGGGTGATAAATTTTATAATTAAGAGCCTTCGAGAAATGGAGTTTATTAGGGTTATGGGTTGTCTTATTTTAAAGTGTATAACGTGTTTTACTGATTTAAACTTTTAGGATTATCACCAGGGATCGGACAAATGTGCGTCATTGTTCGCAATAATATGGTCATGGTACCAAATTTGATTGAATGAATAATCAAACGAATAATTTCTTGAAATTTGATTTCGAAGCTTTGAGTCTATTCACAAAGGTTTTCATAGTTACCGATGCCAAAAAGGTAATTTTCTGAAAATGATTAAATGAATAATTATTCAATCAACGTTGGAGTCATGTCCATATTATAGCGAACAATGACGCACATTTGTTTGGATTATCACTCATGTAAGACAAACTGGTGTTAATCGCTTAAACTTACGTTTAGTGTTATCCTGACGTTTCGGGCATGACGTTGCAGCCGTAGTCGCAGGCAAACTGCATTCTGCCTGAAACGTCAGGATTATTATTAAACGTAAGTTTACGCGATTAAGACCCGTTGATCGTTAAAATATATTTTTAACATCACCTCAAAACAGTCGCTTTTCGGTGAAGGAAAACATCGTGAGGAAACCGGACCTAGTCCCAAAAAGGCCTAGTTTACTTTCAGGGTTGAAAGGTCAGATGGCAGTCGCTTTCGTAAAAACTAGTGCTTCCGCCAAATCTTGGGATTAGGTTGTCTTAAGCGGACCCCGGGTTTCGAGGCGCAGGCTCTGAACGCAACCGGGAACCACGCTAGATGAAGCGGACCCTGGCAAAGGCCGGGATAATGCTTTAGATAGATCACCTCAAAACGTAACCAAATGTTTTAGTACTGTGAGAAGGAACTGATATCTAAAATCAAGTTATTCTTATTAAGTAGAAAAAAGATTTTTCTTCCAACAGCAATGTCATTCAAATACTAATTAGTAAACACGCGAAGAGTTGGAATATTGGGGCTTGTTTATCAAAATTTTATAAAATGTGCACTATACCAATTGGAACCCTTTGATAATAAATAAAAGTACTAAATAAATAAACAGAATAGCTTTTGATGTCGAGTTGCGAAAAATGGCCAAAATACAATGCAATACCGCTAATAATCTTATAACTGCATGTTTCAACATAATTACGAAGTCGTTCAATAGACAGCAAATTTAGAACCTTAGAATAAACTCCATCGCCAGTAATCATTCTCGCCAATTATTCCAAAATCGAAATAGTTCGAAAATCTAAACCTAATAACACTTATTGTCTAACTAAGTTCCAACAAGTAACTCCCATTCCTGGAACTTCGCAGTTCCTCGTTATCATGTAAATCGAGTCTGTGGAAACTGAAGTCATCTGACTGCAAGGCAAGTTCGTATATTTTACGTGCCTTTAGTTCCCGCGCAAACTCTAGTACGTTGTATTGTTTCTGAACCTCGAGAGGCCTTGGGTAGTTATTCTGTATGAATTAATAAGTTTTGATCATAGGAGTTGTGTATTGAAATAAATTAAACACGTTCGCTTTGGTTGGAGTTGGCTGAATATATTAATTATTCCGATTCTATGAATACTTATACAGAGTTGAGGAATCTAAATGTTAGACTTTATGTAGTGGTTTTAGGGTTTAAATGTGCTAAACACTTAAATTCGTTTATTCACGTTGTACCTACTTTGAGTGAATATTTTTGTAACTAACTATTTATTTCAGCCTTATTTCCGAATCCGGAATAAAGCCCATAAGTAGTAGACCATATTTTTGGTTGACTGTACAATGAATTGTATAAACCACATTAGAGAAATATAGTAGCAGAAAAAAACATCAATATTTGTATGCAAAATTTTTTTATGAATATTCGTGAAAATAATTTGATCATGACGTCATCATAAACATTTGTTGTCTATTTGAATAGAATACTACTACAAACAACAGGTGATTTACTGAAGTTTTTTACCTATAATATGATTAAAGCCTCAGCATAAAGCGGAATAGGGCCATCATACATAAGTAGAAATTGTTATTTGTTATATACATAATGCACATATTGAAATTTTCATTCTAAAACAATTGATTACTCCACAATTTAATATCCAACGGTCCTGCCACGAATAGGTACTGCATAAAATAAAAAAAATTGAAAAACTAGTCTAATATTTTTTCATGAGATTCATAGATGACAGACAATTTATGAAAACTACTATTAGTCTACCTAGACTAGTTAAAAATAATTGTTATTCATAAACAACAAATAGTGAAATAATAGTAGTTTATGCAACTGTACATAATGAAGGGCATTAAACACGAGAGTGGGTTTATGAAACGAGCCGATGGCGAGTTTCATAAAAATATCACTCGAGTGTTTTAATGCCTAATTATGTACAGTTGCATACACTGCTTTATCTACCCACATATCATAAGGACTCTATGATGCGTTCAGGAGCCGCATATTATGACCGCCATTGCGGCGTTGTTCAGGGCCACTAACAATAATTATTAGTAAAATAAAACTAAAATTAATGAGAAAATGGAGTCTACTAAATCTACTACTAAATCGTCTTGGTCATTTATATTTACTCACAAAACTTATTTCAACTCGACAAACTTAAAATGTTTCGCAACAATACCCGGCAGGCGGCAAACGTACACTTATTTGGCAGCTGACAACTGTCAAGTTTTTTTTTTTTTAATTCAGAGACAATCTAGAGTTCGAAGTTTAAAATCATTATAACATCGAAATATTGCATATTATTTTGAAATAATAACATCGCCACAGATAAGAAATGTGTCAGTTCAAAAAAGTTTGTTATTATGGTGGTCATAATTTGCGGTTTTTGAACGCATTATTGAGTGTTTATGATATTTGGGTAGATAAAATAATATTATTTTATTTCATTATTGTCATGAAAAAAAAAACTATACTACGCTAAACTAAGTGTACCTTAAGAACTACGGGGACCTAAACTATATATACAAATCTCTCCCAGATCCCAAAAATTGTTTAGAAATCGCATAATAATTAAAAATTGTACATAAAATAATCTGATATAATTATTTGCCAATATTTTACATTTACCTATACATACGCAGTTCTTCTGGTATTATAAATTCAGTCAGTCGTTAAAAATTTAAAACTCTTCTAACTTTTAAACTCCTTGAAAAATAAATTAAATAATATTATATCCTTTCCACCATCGGACGCTGCAAAACTTCCAATATTGACTGAGCGCTCCACTCAAAGTGCAATCAAAGTTAACCTCCCATTCGCGAGTGAATGAATGAGTGAATGATAGACCGGTTCGTGAGTGAGTCATCGGTTCAACGACGTCTCCGTAATCTACTGTCATCTGGCTTAAGGATGTGAGAGCGTTGAAAGCTGAGCTTATATGTGGCGAGTACGACACGATTGTTTGAATTTAACAGTCACACATCACGTCATCAGCCTGTGTTAGTCCACTGCTGGACAAAGGCCTCTCCTATTACCTATGCGTACGGACGCATAAGGAGGTAAATGCCCTTAATTGGGTCAAAATTCTTTTCGTTGTCTTGTTTCATACCACTCTGTCACGCTTTAAGTTGCTGTTTCTACTCAGTATATTAAAAAAATCGCTAGATTTTAATCCATACATCAGAAATTGAAAACAAAACATCATCTCATATAAAAATCACCACTGCGTCATGTTTTTTAGGGACACAAAATAAGACAACGAAAAGAAGTTTAAACCAATTGCCACGCTGGGCAAGCGGGTTGGCGATCGCACTAGTGTGCCCACTATGATGACGCTGCTGCCCGTCATCAATCTTCAATAAATAAATGGTCAGTGACAAGTCAATCCTTTAGTCGACTCTTACGATACCCACGGAAAGATCTCGGGGTGGTGACAACTGTATTTTTACTGCAGTTACCACGAATTTACCAGTAAATCCTTTTTAATAAGTATAAGACGAATTCTTCCCGTGGGTGGCGTAAGAGTCGACTAAGCGGTCGAAATGTCACTAACCATTTATTAAAGTTTGACGATGAACAGCAGCAGAACGCCAGACACGCTGCCGACCGAACGATGGAGTGTATTTAAAACGCTATACTAATTTTTTTCATTAAACACCTAATGTCTTAAATAATTGTCAGCCTTTGTAGCTTAAATGGGTCAAAATTCTTTTCGTTGTCTTATTTCATACTACTCTGTCACGCTTTTGGTTGCTGTTTCGACTCAATATATCCAAAAAATCCAGTTGTATTTATTTCTTTTTCACGTTATATTTTATTCCATACATGAGAAATTGAAAACAAAACATTATCTCATACAAAAATCACAACTCCGTCACGTGTTTTAGGGACACAAAATAAGACAACGAAAAGAATTTTGACCCAAATGATACTGACTTTGCCCACAAAACTGGTGGTTCTCTGTTCTAATCCCGATCCCGGCTAGGGAATTTATATGTGCATTTCTAAGAATATTTTTTTCCTTGGTCCTGATTTTTCAGATTGTCTCATTTAATTTATTTGATTATTTTATAACACGATATGAATTATTATCGTAAAATAGTCGTACAATATAAACGTCTTAATGCGTGATAAAAAATGCAATATCACTTGTAACAGCTCACCAGGTTCAATTCCTGTAACGAGCGAGCTTTGTCACTTCGCGTATCCTCATTTCTTACCAGCTTAGTTGAACCGCTTAGAAACTCCAGTCTAACTTTGAAAGTATATTCAAATTGTGCTACCCACAATCAAAAGTTGGATTTTGATGCGTATTTAACATAGTCTCCGTAATCGAAGAAATACTCATATCAAAACTTAAAAAAAGCTAGATATAGGTTAGGTTAAGTAGATTAGTTAGATTTAATCTATGTACATATATTGTAGTTTTGAAAATAAATATATTTAAAAAAAAAAAACGTTTTCTCAAAAAAAGCTTATTTATTTCAAAAAACAAAACATAAATTCGACGGATATCATGAACAACGCTGCATCTTTAGACAATATCATGCCGTAAATTGAATTCTAACAATGAAACATTAGAATTCCAATTGCAAGCGCGTACTATTTTGGAATACAGCGTTGTTCATGATAAGCGTCAAATTATAAATAAAAAAATTGCCCCAGGTCTTGCTGGGGAGGTAGAGTGCCCAGAAGGCTGGCCGCATTGCCGTGCTGGACTGCTATGCTGAGTCTTTGCGCGAAATACTGGCTAGCCCTCTGGTCACCCGACACCTCTATAAGGTGCTTGGAAATGTCCTTATAGAGGCGACGCGCACTTTCCCCCATGGCCACAAAATTTCAACCCCAGACTCAAACATTGAGTTCTAAAAATATATTGATTATTACATTTTTTGCATTGCTTAGCATGTACGCACTGCTGTTCGCCCCGCGTACAGCGTATACTTACACCCTTATTCATAAACGTCTGCTAACTTAACAAGCCGCTAATAAGTGTTTGTCCCTTTTGCTCTTATGGACACATTGTTAAGACCAAAAGGGACAAACAATTATTAGCGGCTTGTTAAGTTGATGATGATGATGATGATGACGATGATGCGTTCCTGTTATCCTGTTGTTAAGTTAGCAGATGATTATGAATAAGGGGATTTGATTCCACACAGGAATGTCCTCTTGATTCCGTGGCGCTTTTGAAACGGAAACAAATAAAATGGTCAGATTCATATATCTTTCGATATATTATTTTTTACTAGTACCCGCCTGGTTGGATACCACCGTACATTCGGTGTAAACGCCCGTGAAATGACTTACCTTCGTGTTTGCCGTGTTTCGGGGTCAGCCGGTGTATTTACCAGCATCTAGCGGGCCAGCAAGGCGGTGGCAACTAACAGGTTACTGATTGTCTCCTGTTCGTTGCCGCCGCGATTTGGGCTCTACTTTTCACTTACGATCAGGTGGAGTGGAGCCACTTTGTTGTGCCAACGTTATTTTTATTGGGCCGGCATCGCGCATGTGACACCCTGAGGTTGCAGGCGCCCATAGGCTACGGTGACTGCTTTCCACCAGGCGGGCCGTATGCTTGTTTGCCACCGACGTGGTATAAAAAAAATATATTTAATATATATCGGTACCCGCAGACACTTCACGATAAAGTACAGGGTGTAAGTCTAATACGGGCGAAGCTTTTAACGGGTGTTAGTTTATGACATAATAAGTACATTCAAATAACTTTTACTTAAAATTAGTGCAACAAAATTTTCCATACAAAATAATTCGGCGCGCAATGTAGAGCAACATACGCGAGTTAAACACTCGTTGACAGCTAATTTCAAAAGCAGATAACATACCTGTCATATCAACAACAACAAATGTTCGTACCCACATTGCTGCTCCGATCATCTTAAAAAAATCTGTGGGGTCGTAATTAAGAGTAACTTTAAAAAAACCTTGTAATCCATGGTTACACTAATGAATCCCATGCCTGGTTTAATTGATTGCCCGTATTAGATTTACACACTGTATAAGTTATCTGTGCTGTACATGTGTGTTAGTTCATTGAATTGTATAGGGAGCGATATTGACAGATATGGGTTTAGATACAGATACCTTATCGTATCTGCTTTGTGTGTGATGGCCTTAATTTCGGTTACCCGACGTCACAGGGTGAACACGGCATACAAAAACTCAATCTGACATTTGTCCGTGCCTATGTGTGCGTACGGGTGTCTATACACGCGCAATACAACAATAAATGCCAGCCATCTTCCTTCTTGCCTACCGACGCATACCGGCAAACGTCATCCGGCGGCCGAGTGGGGTGGGGTAATTCGAATTGGTGCGGGGGTGGACGTGGCCTTTCTGTATGTAGTACTACTTATTCTGTGCCGACGTTTGCAGTAGTAATGTAGGTACTATTGTTTTTGTTGCAGCGGGCGTGCGCACGGTGGACGTGCAGGCGGTAGAGGGGATGGTCGCCCAGTTCCCTTGCGACCTCGGCACCGCGGCCAACGACAAGGTGTACATGGTGTTCTGGTTCCGGGACGATGCTGGCATCCCCCTATACAGGTTAGTGCTTAGGTTAGCATTGCGCAGCCGACCAAGCTTGCAGCAGCTATGCTATTCTCTTATACACACATTCGACGCTGCGTTCGTCAACGAGCTCGACGTCGAGACAGCCATGTCTAAAATCCTGTTTTATTTGACATTAGGAATCGAGGCTGTGAGCGAGGTTGTGGGCGAGTTCGTCGCTGTTTTTCGTTAGAGAATACGAAGTTCGTACATTAAACGTCAAACTCTCGACGCAGTGTAGTTCCAGCTCACGCCGCATTCGTCGCCGAGCGCTAGTGTTGTTTAAAGTACATTAGTGAATACCATTTTAAGGCTCGACGTTGCCGCAGCGCTGACACAGCGCTGACAGCAAGGCGGTTTCCTTAGTGAATAACACTGCAGATCCGAGTCCGAGCCTATTGACGTGTAATATGTGTTATTGTATTTTCTATTTCTCTTATTTTTGTACCCATTGTCTTTTCCTGTGTTTTTTATTTGTGGTGGGACAATAAATGTATTTTTATTTTATTTATTTAAATGGACGTTTTCCAAAAAAATCCGTAACACCTGATTCTTCCACATCTCGACGTGTTTGGGCTCATTCGAAGCAGAATCACCAGCTGATTTGATGGAGATAATAAAAAAAACTTATATACCAAATATTACGTACAATATTTAAGTTTCCGTTACGTAACGCTCTTATTAGTAAATTCATATAAAAAACGTGACGGAATTGTTTTTTTTATAATGCAACAAGTGAGCAACAGAGTGGTCAAAGCTTGGAACAAACTGAAAGAATGTAGTCTCGGATTTTAGCTCGAGCAATTCAAAAACAGATTGGATGAGCATATTTCCAAAAAAAAAAACAGAAATCAGGCCCGATGTCAAAAACATTCTACCTCAATGAAACATCTCTGAAACGCATATTATCATATTTTAAAAAGTCACAAGTCAATTATCAGACGTATTCACGTAAAAACACTATGTCACTACAATATCAGAGAACTTCGTCATGTACATATTACTGCTATCGCCAACCCGCTTCTCCAGTGTTGCGATTTTGAACATTACTTCCCAATGAGAATAAGCAAATTGCATAGATAATATTATACTTTGTTATTCAAAACAAGAGAATGGAGACACTAATATCGTTCCAAATAATATGACATCATACTATTAAGTAAGTTAAGAACAGTGTAACATCTAAGAAATTATTCTCTAAACTGCATTTTACTTGACGCTCCCTCTTATACAAAATCCTGTTAAAGTGCCTGTCGGTTTTAATTGGTTAAAACAAGGGAAAATCAGGTTATTTCCGTAAACAATTTAAGCGCAAAATAGTGTCGACTATGTTGTTGCATGCAGAGCACTAGCGATATGATCGCTTAGGCAAATAGTAGGTAATATTGCCAACACAGTTAACTGACAATGTGTGTTCTCTATGCCTATTGTAATTAATAAGAGTCTCAAATGGTCCACAAACTATTTAGTCCAACGTATCCAAATATTCACCTAATATTCAACTTACGGCGGAATAGTGTCATGTATTTCATTCTTGCCTATCTATACTGATGTTAACAAGGATGGAGGTAGATTAAAACAATGAGGATACTCTAGTGAAGTTTACTCAAATAAACGAAGTGCAAGTCACACCACGTTGATGTCTTTCACATGAAGAGCACGTTTGCAGCGCTCGTTGATGTTCAAATTATGTCTCAGTATTTGAACAGAGTGCACTAATTTTTCGAGGCAATATAATAATGTAATTGCGCAAAGGTTGTCTGAAAAACCGCCTGTGTGTTGCCTCTACCTTTAAGATTAAACATTTTTGTTATTTTTATTTGAATGAGGAGTGCAATCAAGAGTATTGTATTGTATTTTACTGACTATTATGAATATTAAACATGAATAATATTTATTTTGAGTAGGACTACTAGAGCTACCAACAACCCAAAGTATCCGATTCTTCTTACTTAAAAGAATTCTTCTTACCTACGAGTAGAAAAGCTATTGTAACCCTAACTTGTACGAAATCGCTCGAACTCGAGTATAAAGCCAGGACACGCTAACGGCTGTAAGCTGGGGGTAGACAGGCGGTAAACTTCGCCGTCCAATGAGGAAGGAAGCTTTCAAGTTTACTCGATGACCTAGTGAGTCTGCGTCTTTAGTGTGTTCGGTTGTAGGAGTTTTGTAAAGTTGGTGATTATAATGAAGATTCTTAATATTTTTTCCAACAACTCAAAATGTCTTACTATACGCCGTGGGCTGCTTACGCTCGACAGATTTTAACATTGTGTTCCTGGCCACATTTAGAAACTATAGTGTTGTATAAACTTTTCTGGATATAGCCTAGTTTCAGAGTTATTACTAATTGAAAAAAAGATTGTAGTTGTTACTCAGTACAAAAGGCTTTTTTTTAACGTCGTTGGTGCCATTATGGAGAATAGTCGCACTAAACTAATTAATACAGGATGATTCTTAAGTCATGAGTAGGAGTAAACAGGGTACTAGGGACAGTCTCACACTGAGCGAATTTCACTTTGGAGACAATCGAGAAATTGCATAAAAAATCTCTTAATTATGAGTTAATCGATACTTAACCATCAATTAAGGACGACAATCAATTAACTCATAGTTAAGATAATTTTTTGGTGATTTTTTGGTTATCACAGTAGTGAAAGTTGCTCAGCATGACCATCCCTAGTAGTTACCCTGTTCGCTCCTGCTCATGACCCAAGAATCACCCTGTATAAGTAGATGTCAAAAAGTGAGAAATAAAATCTTGAGCTTTTTGTAAAAAAAAAAGTTAATACTCATTTTAAGTGCCAGTTTTTGTTTCACAGTTTTGTAGATAATTCTATTTTTGGCCTTATAGTTTTGGTAGAGAATGCCATTATGCAATTATTCATTATTTTAGGAGTGTTCACCAATGCAATACATTGCAATACAAATGCATACTATTTACAAATACAATTCCAAAATTCTTGGTAATTTAATACTGATCATTATGCTGCGAAATAATAAATACTAGATTAAATATTTAATAATCTGAACTATTTCTGAAAACTGAACAATTAACAGTGAATCGAAATATTTTGCCAATTCTAAATTGCAAATTGGACAATTAACAAAAGAGCAACGGTTAAAAATAATAATTATATTTTATTATCCAATCCGTAGAAATAAAACAATAACTGATTACTTTCAAATTAAACAGGTTCACGGAATTTACGAATTGAATTTCCAGTAAAAATATAGTGATTTTGTTGCATTCTTTTATAGGATATGATTTAATAAAAACCTAATGCAATATGGATCTCGTAAACTATTCAAAGCAAAATTTCATATCAAAATTCCACCACAGATTTCGTCAAAAAATCATGCAAAATTATGGCTTTTGATGTGACTTGGTACCCAGCGACGGTATATCTAATAAGTCAAGTAAGCTTATTAATAAGCATTTTCGAATCGTCTGACACTATCAAGAGAGAAAAAAAATCTACTACTGGTTCTAACCCTACACCGTTCCTGAGAAGAACCGGTATTGGTTATCCACCATTAACTTGGGTGGACTTATTTTTTCAAAACCGTATAATAATACATCTTATTCAAATAACACGCATTAAAGAATTTATTACATAAAAAAAAAAGATTTTTATAGACAGTTTTATAAAAAAAGAGAACATTTTTCAAATTCGAAATTCGAAAGACTGATGCGGTCTCATTGGCCGAGCTCCCACAGCTCCGCTCCACTCCGCTCCGCTCCGCATCAGTGGAGCCGCACCCTTACTCCGTGAAGATTGCATTTGCAACAATGCCGAAATATCGGGTGCTCAATGATTGCAATTTAAATGGTAAATATCTCGTTTTAAGTCATTCTAATAATGTTATGTTAAAATAAAACTACGAAAACGAATAAACTCGTGTATATTAACTAACTTTAACTTCATTCCGACGTCTGGAACACTTTACAGGGTTCGTGGTCTGCGGATGACTGACAATGGACGAAATTGGATAGATCTACCTCCATCAAAATAAGAAAGATAAGTACAAAACTACCCACAAAGAAAAATATACTAAACCACAGAAAATAAATTTTAAGGGTGGATAATTTATTTCAAGTATTTTTCAGAATGAAGACAATAGACAAAATAAATAATCTACGCCGGTTATATCCCTGCCTCCATTGTCAGTCATCTTCAGACCACGAACCCAGTAAAGTGTTCGAAACGTTGGAATGAAGTATAGTTAGTTAATATAGGTGCGCGAGTTTATTCGTTTTCATAGTTTTATTTCATGTGTAATCCTCGTGGTAACCCTGCGACCATATATAACATGGACGTCTAACGCCAGCTCAAAAATGCCCCCAAACACAATTGTCCAATTGTGCCAAGATGGGCAGGACATAGCGCTTTTCATAACATCGCGCATATTTCGGCGCAACATCTTTGATAAATGTTTGTAGAATATTATGTAGCCAATCAAAACTTTGATGGGCCAATCACAACTATTTTTAAATGGCGGCTTAAGTTTTTATAGGTTGATATTGAAATTCATTACCGTGATGCATTGAAGAGGAGGTAACATTTGTCAACAAAAATTCAGGACCGTTTTTGAAAGGCAATTTAGTATGGCGTGCGGCTTCCATGTTTTATTTGTTCGTAGCGGTAACCGAAGAAAATATAATGTTATGTTAGCTTAAAAACTTGTATAAAACTAAAATATTTAAACTACAACTTTTTTTACTCCTCCGCCATTATTGATTGCATTCATTAAGTTTTTGTCCGCTCCAGAGTTGGGCCACAATCGGGCGGCGCCGACGAGAGGCGATAATTGTCGAAGTTTCCCGAACTACTCGTCGGGCGAGCGGTGACAGAAGGCTATTTTTGCGGCCAGAGTTATACGCTTTTAATTGCTTCTGGGAAGTTGGTTGGGAAGGGAAGAAATGAAAAATACCCAAGGGAGATCTAAAGAACTTAGAGTAGGTAAGGGAGGATAAATATTCGTGTGCTGACAGCTGACACATGGAGTTGGTGACATTGATGTTACAATTAACTCATATGGAGCTGGGTAGTGAGTACCTAGGACATGTTGCGAGGCAGAGTAACGGCAGGTGGACTAACGTTCTGACGGATTGGTGGCCTATTTAATAAAATTTATAGCCCTATCTGTATAAGATTTGAGTTACCGTCATCCAATATATTGATTTAAACTTTCACGATTATCACTCATATTTTACAGACAAACGGGTCTTAATCGCGTAAACTTACGTTTAATTATATCCTGACGTTTCGGGCATGACGTTACACCCGTGGTCGCAGGCAGACTGGCGAGAGAATGTATCAACACCTTCGAGCTGCGCGGGTTTTTCGAACTACCCGCACTTGATCTTGATTATTCACTTCTAGGCTAGGGTTGTCACTAGGCCTACACACAACACTCACAACATCCAATGGCTTAAAAATGGATGTTTCACCACGCTTACATTTGTAAATCACGGGATTCCACGCGGACGAGATTCCTTGCCCCTCATTTTGATTAAAATTCCGATGTTTCTTAATTTCAATAGCTTCACGTACTTTTCGGCTATGATGTATACGCTCGGTTGAGAGGACTTTCGGGTTATGGAGCTCAATCCAGTGGTTAGGTCCGGACTCCAACAAATGCTCGGCCACAGCAGACTTATTCGTTTGACGCTTTTTAACAGCCGTGATATGTTCCTTGACCCTTTCCGCTATGGTGCGTTTGGTTTCCCCAATATAGGAACTACCACAGCTACAATCGATCTTATAAACGCCCGGTGTGTGATAAGGTAAAACATCCTTAGGCGACCTTAGATGACCTGCCACCTTTGATAACGGCATGTAAACGGTTGGTATGGAATACTTATTCAAAAGCGTACCTATTTTGTCCGTTACACCCCTGACATAAGGCAAAAATGCTGGTCGCCTTGCAACATCTGGATGTTTCTTCCTCGGTGTTCGTCTGGGTTGTCGTCTGTTCATTATGTAGCCATTTCTCTTCAGAACCTCCTGAACGTGCGATAACTCAATTTCTAGAAATTCAGGGTCACAAAGGTCATGTGCTCTGTTCTTTAGAGAATTAACCACAGACTGAAGCTGGCGGGGGTGGTGGTGAGACAGAGCGTTCAAATACCTGTCAGTGTGTGTGGGCTTCCTATAGACAGTGTGCGCCAAAGAACCATCATCTCGACCTATCACCTTTACGTCCAAAAAAGGCAAACTGCGCTCCGATTCCAATTCATACGTGAATTTGACTTTAGTATGAATGGAATTGAGATACTGGAGTAATTGCTCAACTTCATGCTTGCCACCTCTCATAACGCAAAAGACATCATCGACATACCGTTTCCATAATTTCACTGCCCATGGTTGCAGATCTATGCTGGCCTCGAAATGCTCCATCCAGATATTTGCTAAAACCGGTGCCACAGGGCTACCCATAGCAACTCCGTCGATCTGGAGATAATGCCCCCCTCGATATAAAAAGTAGCTCCCTTCTAAACAATTCCGGAGCAAAACCATGACAGAACTCACTATCCCATTGTCAGCAAGCCTCTTTCGAACTACTTCTAGACACTCTTTAACCGGAACATTGGTGAAAAGTGACTCAACATCGAAACTCACCATTAAGTCTCCTGGTTCCAGCGTTATGTCCTTAAGAATGTCTATGAAGTGACGGGAATCCTTCACGAAAGACGACGTGTTTCCCACAAGCGGCTGCAACACCGATGCAACATGCTTTGCCAGATCATAAGTAGGTGAGGCGATTTGACTTACAATTGGTCGCAAAGGCACGTTTGGTTTGTGTACTTTCGGTAACCCGTACAATTTCGGTGGTTGCACTGTTTTAGGCTTGTACAAGCGGTTAAAAACGTCTTCCTGAAATAACACCTCATGGTCTCTGATGACAGCCCTAATCCGACGCGTAACTCTGGCAGTGGGATCATATGAGACAGACTTATAGATGCTAGTGTCACTCAATAAAACCCGAATCTTAGCGTCATAGTCTATTGAGTCCATGACCACAGTGGCGTTCCCTTTGTCAGCCTTCAGAACCAGTATATTCTCATTCGCTTTCAAATTCCTCAGGGCTGATCGCTCATCTGCAGTAATATTACTCTTCGGTAGTGTTGCCTTTCGCAAAATAACCGCAACATCCTGTCTAAGAACCTCGGCATCGCTAGACGGAACCCTGTTACGCATTATTGCCTCCTCAACACTACAGATCGCGGTCTC
Organism: Thaumatotibia leucotreta; assembly: GCA_025490895.1. NCBI lineage: Eukaryota > Metazoa > Arthropoda > Insecta > Lepidoptera > Tortricidae > Thaumatotibia > Thaumatotibia leucotreta. The sequence goes on along the minus strand of JALPQI010016029.1, from coordinate 10,519 downwards.
ATATGGAATCCGCTTGGGTGTCAAAGCGAAATTCAACCCTTTTTCAAGTATACTGACGGTCGCTTTTTCAATGACAGTGGTCGATAAATTAATCACCGTGGAGGTGACTTTATCACGGCGATTTCCACCCGCAGTCTCGTTATTTCCATATCGATACAGCAACTTTTCGTATTTTCTGTCATGTACCTCACTTCTATAATAAAAAATACGTTCCGCTTGTTCGAAGGTAATCCGATCCCACACATCAAAATCACTACATGATAACACTGCACTACACGCACTATGCAACCTGTATAACTCGCACTGCACTCTGTCCAAGTCCGCGAAATGATTTCTTATTTACTGTTTTAATAGGCGGATACTTGCAGCACTTAGAATGTTCGCGGAAAACGGTATATCCTTACGCGGCTTTAGTCGTACACACGTAGGTAGTACGTCCGAATCGCGACACTTAATTAAAAATGACAACGATGTCAATACGCGCACTCGTTTTTTCCGCAACCATCGTAGATGTTTAAGTTTAATTGCTAATTCCGGCCCGTACCGGTTTACAATATATTGATTTAAACTTTCACGATTATCACTCATATTTTACAGACAAACGGGTCTTAATCGCGTAAACTTACGTTTAATTATATCCTGACGTTTCGGGCATGACGTTACACCCGTGGTCGCAGGCAGACTGGCGAGAGAATGTATCAACACCTTCGAGCTGCGCGGGTTTTTCGAACTACCCGCACTTGATCTTGATTATTCACTTCTAGGCTAGGGTTGTCACTAGGCCTACACACAACACTCACAACATCCAATGGCTTAAAAATGGATGTTTCACCACGCTTACATTTGTAAATCACGGGATTCCACGCGGACGAGATTCCTTGCCCCTCATTTTGATTAAAATTCCGATGTTTCTTAATTTCAATAGCTTCACGTACTTTTCGGCTATGATGTATACGCTCGGTTGAGAGGACTTTCGGGTTATGGAGCTCAATCCAGTGGTTAGGTCCGGACTCCAACAAATGCTCGGCCACAGCAGACTTATTCGTTTGACGCTTTTTAACAGCCGTGATATGTTCCTTGACCCTTTCCGCTATGGTGCGTTTGGTTTCCCCAATATAGGAACTACCACAGCTACAATCGATCTTATAAACGCCCGGTGTGTGATAAGGTAAAACATCCTTAGGCGACCTTAGATGACCTGCCACCTTTGATAACGGCATGTAAACGGTTGGTATGGAATACTCATTCAAAAGCGTACCTATTTTGTCCGTTACACCCCTGACATAAGGCAAAAAAGGATTAGGGCTGTCATCAGAGACCATGAGGTGTTATTTCAGGAAGACGTTTTTAACCGCTTGTACAAGCCTAAAACAGTGCAACCACCGAAATTGTACGGGTTACCGAAAGTACACAAACCAAACGTGCCTTTGCGACCAATTGTAAGTCAAATCGCCTCACCTACTTATGATCTGGCAAAGCATGTTGCATCGGTGTTGCAGCCGCTTGTGGGAAACACGTCGTCTTTCGTGAAGGATTCCCGTCACTTCATAGACATTCTTAAGGACATAACGCTGGAACCAGGAGACTTAATGGTGAGTTTCGATGTTGAGTCACTTTTCACCAATGTTCCGGTTAAAGAGTGTCTAGAAGTAGTTCGAAAGAGGCTTGCTGACAATGGGATAGTGAGTTCTGTCATGGTTTTGCTCCGGAATTGTTTAGAAGGGAGCTACTTTTTATATCGAGGGGGGCATTATCTCCAGATCGACGGAGTTGCTATGGGTAGCCCTGTGGCACCGGTTTTAGCAAATATCTGGATGGAGCATTTCGAGGCCAGCATAGATCTGCAACCATGGGCAGTGAAATTATGGAAACGGTATGTCGATGATGTCTTTTGCGTTATGAGAGGTGGCAAGCATGAAGTTGAGCAATTACTCCAGTATCTCAATTCCATTCATACTAAAGTCAAATTCACGTATGAATTGGAATCGGAGCGCAGTTTGCTTTTTTGGACGTAAAGGTGATAGGTCGAGATGATGGTTCTTTGGCGCACACTGTCTATAGGAAGCCCACACACACTGACAGGTATTTGAACGCTCTGTCTCACCACCACCCCCGCCAGCTTCAGTCTGTGGTTAATTCTCTAAAGAACAGAGCACATGACCTTTGTGACCCTGAATTTCTAGAAATTGAGTTATCGCACGTTCAGGAGGTTCTGAAGAGAAATGGCTACATAATGAACAGACGACAACCCAGACGAACACCGAGGAAGAAACATCCAGATGTTGCAAGGCGACCAGCATTTTTGCCTTATGTCAGGGGTGTAACGGACAAAATAGGTACGCTTTTGAATAAGTATTCCATACCAACCGTTTACATGCCGTTATCAAAGGTGGCAGGTCATCTAAGGTCGCCTAAGGATGTTTTACCTTATCACACACCGGGCGTTTATAAGATCGATTGTAGCTGTGGTAGTTCCTATATTGGGGAAACCAAACGCACCATAGCGGAAAGGGTCAAGGAACATATCACGGCTGTTAAAAAGCGTCAAACGAATAAGTCTGCTGTGGCCGAGCATTTGTTGGAGTCCGGACCTAACCACTGGATTGAGCTCCATAACCCGAAAGTCCTCTCAACCGAGCGTATACATCATAGCCGAAAAGTACGTGAAGCTATTGAAATTAAGAAACATCGGAATTTTAATCAAAATGAGGGGCAAGGAATCTCGTCCGCGTGGAATCCCGTGATTTACAAATGTAAGCGTGGTGAAACATCCATTTTTAAGCCATTGGATGTTGTGAGTGTTGTGTGTAGGCCTAGTGACAACCCTAGCCTAGAAGTGAATAATCAAGATCAAGTGCGGGTAGTTCGAAAAACCCGCGCAGCTCGAAGGTGTTGATACATTCTCTCGCCAGTCTGCCTGCGACCACGGGTGTAACGTCATGCCCTTTCGGGCATGACGTTACACCCGTCAGGATATAATTAAACGTAAGTTTACGCGATTAAGACCCGTTTGTCTGTAAAATATGAGTGATAATCGTGAAAGTTTAAATCAATATATTGTAAACCGGTACGGGCCGGAATTAGCAATTAAACTTAAACATCTAGGATGGTTGCGGAAAAAACGAGTGCGCGTATTGACATCGTTGTCATTTTTAATTAAGTGTCGCGATTCGGACGTACTACCTACGTGTGTACGACTAAAGCCGCGTAAGGATATACCGTTTTCCGCGAACATTCTAAGTGCTGCAAGTATCCGCCTATTAAAACAGCAAATAAGAAATCATTTCGCGGACTTGGACAGAGTGCAGTGCGAGTTATACAGGTTGCATAGTGCGTGTAGTGCAGTGTTATCATGTAGTGATTTTGATGTGTGGGATCGGATTACCTTCGAACAAGCGGAACGTATTTTTTATTATAGAAGTGAGGTACATGACAGAAAATACGAAAAGTTGCTGTATCGATATGGAAATAACGAGACTGCGGGTGAAAATCGCCGTGATAAAGTCACCTCCACGGTGATTAATTTATCGACCACTGTCATTGAAAAAGCGACCGTCAGTATACTTGAAAAAGGGTTGAATTTCGCTTTGACACCCAAGCGGATTCCATATGAGACCGCGATCTGTAGTGTTGAGGAGGCAATAATGCGTAACAGGGTTCCGTCTAGCGATGCCGAGGTTCTTAGACAGGATGTTGCGGTTATTTTGCGAAAGGCAACACTACCGAAGAGTAATATTACTGCAGATGAGCGATCAGCCCTGAGGAATTTGAAAGCGAATGAGAATATACTGGTTCTGAAGGCTGACAAAGGGAACGCCACTGTGGTCATGGACTCAATAGACTATGACGCTAAGATTCGGGTTTTATTGAGTGACACTAGCGTCTATAAGTCTGTCTCATATGATCCCACTGCCAGAGTTACGCGTCGGATTAGGGCTGTCATCAGAGACCATGAGGTGTTATTTCAGGAAGACGTTTTTAACCGCTTGTACAAGCCTAAAACAGTGCAACCACCGAAATTGTACGGGTTACCGAAAGTACACAAACCAAACGTGCCTTTGCGACCAATTGTAAGTCAAATCGCCTCACCTACTTATGATCTGGCAAAGCATGTTGCATCGGTGTTGCAGCCGCTTGTGGGAAACACGTCGTCTTTCGTGAAGGATTCCCGTCACTTCATAGACATTCTTAAGGACATAACGCTGGAACCAGGAGACTTAATGGTGAGTTTCGATGTTGAGTCACTTTTCACCAATGTTCCGGTTAAAGAGTGTCTAGAAGTAGTTCGAAAGAGGCTTGCTGACAATGGGATAGTGAGTTCTGTCATGGTTTTGCTCCGGAATTGTTTAGAAGGGAGCTACTTTTTATATCGAGGGGGGCATTATCTCCAGATCGACGGAGTTGCTATGGGTAGCCCTGTGGCACCGGTTTTAGCAAATATCTGGATGGAGCATTTCGAGGCCAGCATAGATCTGCAACCATGGGCAGTGAAATTATGGAAACGGTATGTCGATGATGTCTTTTGCGTTATGAGAGGTGGCAAGCATGAAGTTGAGCAATTACTCCAGTATCTCAATTCCATTCATACTAAAGTCAAATTCACGTATGAATTGGAATCGGAGCGCAGTTTGCCTTTTTTGGACGTAAAGGTGATAGGTCGAGATGATGGTTCTTTGGCGCACACTGTCTATAGGAAGCCCACACACACTGACAGGTATTTGAACGCTCTGTCTCACCACCACCCCCGCCAGCTTCAGTCTGTGGTTAATTCTCTAAAGAACAGAGCACATGACCTTTGTGACCCTGAATTTCTAGAAATTGAGTTATCGCACGTTCAGGAGGTTCTGAAGAGAAATGGCTACATAATGAACAGACGACAACCCAGACGAACACCGAGGAAGAAACATCCAGATGTTGCAAGGCGACCAGCATTTTTGCCTTATGTCAGGGGTGTAACGGACAAAATAGGTACGCTTTTGAATAAGTATTCCATACCAACCGTTTACATGCCGTTATCAAAGGTGGCAGGTCATCTAAGGTCGCCTAAGGATGTTTTACCTTATCACACACCGGGCGTTTATAAGATCGATTGTAGCTGTGGTAGTTCCTATATTGGGGAAACCAAACGCACCATAGCGGAAAGGGTCAAGGAACATATCACGGCTGTTAAAAAGCGTCAAACGAATAAGTCTGCTGTGGCCGAGCATTTGTTGGAGTCCGGACCTAACCACTGGATTGAGCTCCATAACCCGAAAGTCCTCTCAACCGAGCGTATACATCATAGCCGAAAAGTACGTGAAGCTATTGAAATTAAGAAACATCGGAATTTTAATCAAAATGAGGGGCAAGGAATCTCGTCCGCGTGGAATCCCGTGATTTACAAATGTAAGCGTGGTGAAACATCCATTTTTATGCCATTGGATGTTGTGAGTGTTGTGTGTAGGCCTAGTGACAACCCTAGCCTAGAAGTGAATAATCAAGATCAAGTGCGGGTAGTTCGAAAAACCCGCGCAGCTCGAAGGTGTTGATACATTCTCTCGCCAGTCTGCCTGCGACCACGGGTGTAACGTCATGCCCGAAACGTCAGGATATAATTAAACGTAAGTTTACGCGATTAAGACCCGTTTGTCTGTAAAATATACCGTCATCCAAGTCAGCCGTACACCTGTAAGTTCTTACGTAAGTTATAGGGATGGGGCTATTTACTAAGGAATGAAATAGTGATATTCACCTCTCATTCCTTAGTATAGCTCCGTCCCTGTAACTTACGTAAGAACTCGAGCGCTTTAAAATCAACTTATGTTTTCTTGGCACAATATTCGTAGATAAAATTGTAATTATTACATCCTTTATTCCATTATTATCATCCGCCTATGTTCTTCTACTGCTGGACGTAAATGCCTAATGCCACGCCAATTTGATCTATTTTCGGCTGTAACTACACGTAGTTTCAAAAATTTTCCCTAAAACAGTAGTCTATAGGTTTATTAATTGAATCTCTTAGCATACAATATGCAACAACTTTATAAACTTATAAACTAAAAATATACAAACACGGTTTTATCGTGAAATAATTAAACTAGTCTAACAAAATAAATCGTGTGTGGCCTTTAACACGGGAGAAAATTGAAATGAGTGACTACTTAGACTATCGGCAATAATCCTGTAAAGGTCCCGGTGTTTCAAAGTGATTAAGTTCGGAGATATTGTCATTCAAAGCGGTACGAAGTCATAACAATAATTTTGTTTTTATTTTTACACTAATTTGTTACGGTTTAAAAAAAATTTTCAATGATTCAAAAATGATAAGTTATTGATAACTTTTAATTCAAGTAAATGAACCCATAATAATGAAAAATACATGAACAAAAAATTACAAAAAAAAGTTTTTTGATTTAAATTACAATGTGTGGAAATGATTGTTGATCAGCTTATTAATGCACCGTTTAAATTTTCGCCCCGGTTTTAGGCCACACACTGTATAAGGGCTATAAGTGTCACTTTAGCGTGAAGCGTAATGGGGATCTTGGGGCATCGTTTAAAGCGGTAAACTAAGTTGGCTTAGCAATCACAAGCCTTACAAGCTAAGAGTTCGTAACAAGGTTCTCCGGCGATCTCAATCGCGATATTCGTGGCGTCTTCGTAACTTAGATAAAACCATGGATTACTTCTATTGGAGTTCGCGTTTGCCCTTGCCTGTAATGTACCTACTTATAACGTAGAATGTGTTTGGGTAATTTGCAGAAAAAGTGTACCTTTTAATTTTTTTTGCGATCATGGACTGTATAACATCATTTTACTCGGCTTCGTGCGTACTTTTCAGTTATGAAACAAAAAAAAATGTCCCTAACGTCACGAAAATAAGTATGTAAATTGAGATTACTCAGTTTAGTTACTCCCATACTAAATGTATGAAACGAAATGTAACGAAACTGATAAAAAAAATCTCAAATTTGTTACAGAATTTTTCATACTTTTAGTATGGGAGTAACTAAACTGAGAAATCTCAATTTACATACTTATTTTCGTGATATTAACAGGTACACTTTTTCTTCAAATGACCCGTTTGCCTTTTTGTACAATTTTACGGTGGAAATAATATATAATAATAATAATATAATATTTTAGCCTATACAATGTCCCACTGCTGGGTACAGGCCTCCTCTCATATAATTATGAGAGGAATTGGACTACAGTCCCCACGCTGGCCCTAAGCGGGTTGGGAACTTCACATAAACCTTTGAATTACTTCGCGGATGTATGCAAGTTTCCTCACTATGTTTTTCTTCTCCGAAAGCTAATGGTAAATATCATCTGATATTCCGTACATAAGTTTCGGAAAAGCCTTATTTTAGTGAGTAGAGAGTGTAATTAGATGTTCCTTTTTATATAGAGAGTATTATAAATGCGAGCGTGATTTTAAAATAAGTAAATTGTTACAAAAAAAACACTGTTTAAAACTCGACTTTACTTTATTAAAATTCTGGGATTATAGCTAAGTAGTACCAAATTCTATATTATCACCCCTTACCCATAAACATTTCCTAATGTAGAAAGCCGATACGCCTTGTAAGTTCCTAATCCGTTGTCAATATTTTTATAAACATAAATATAATGTTTAAATTGTGTTTATAAAAAAATATGTTATTTTGTAATATGATTTTGCCATTTTGTACTGCTCTGACTCTGGTTTATTTAATTATTATATAAGTAGTAAAATGAAGTTGTAGGTATTGTTATAGTCATTTGGTATTACTATATCTTTATTACTTATACGAGTTGTTGAGCACCAATTAAAATGTCTCTGTTTGGCCCAATGGTTGACTGGTAGAGAATGCTTTTTAGCATTAAGTCCGCCATTTCTACAATATTCTATGTTTTGTGCAATAAAGTTTAAATAAACAATAAGACTGAAAAGGAGAAACGATACTTATCAGCTTTCTAAATTGCCAGACGTTTATGAATAAGTTGACTGCACTAGCGCTAACATTATTTGCCTTATCTAGTAAGAAGCCATCTGCGGATAAAACACTGGAACTCCGCCAGTTCGTAAATTACCAAGTGGACAAATTTTTGATAGCTTTTAAAACATTTTTTCGCGAGTTAGGCACTCGAGAAAGTTTAATCTCGTGAATAAGTTTCAGCGTGAAGACTGCGTGCCTAGGGATAAGGGACTTAATTTGGCCGAGTCTTGCAAAATATGGTGAAAGGGGCATTCTTTCCACCATCTCAATTTATTTTAAGCCAGAATTAAGTCGTCAAGGTCTTTTTTAGGGTGTACCATAAAAATATTGTAACAGAAATTTGAGACAGTTTTTTATTACAGATATAGCTTTAGTCTATAGAAGTTAAGAGACAACATGATGAAGTTATATATGAAATAACAAAACGGTTTACAAAATAGCCAGACTTCATCAAAGAAAACCATGGTTTAAATAGTTATAAGATGGTCTTATTCTTATTTACTTCATCTTAAAGCTTTTCATCGGTCTTCCAATCACTCTTTTAACATTACCTAATGCATAGACAATTTAGGAGGCAACGTTTGATATAAGCACCATCGTTTTAGTGACTGAACTAACCCACGAATAATCAAAACATCCTTACACAGACCTTAGGGAAATTAGCTCGTTAATAAAACCATTAAACATTTATTGAAAACTCACTACCAGAATACTTCATGAATTAAAGATGTCCATGTGATTTGAAGTTCTAACCGTAGAACGCTTTTGACACACTATAAATAAATAAAACAATATCATGGTATAATTTTGCCACGTTATTTATAAACGTCTTATTTACAAAGTATTGTTTGTCCCTTTTGCTCATACAAATATATTGATTAGACCGAAAGAGACAAACAATACTTAGCATCTTGCTAAGTTATGAGACATTTATGAATTAGGGGGTTACACAATAGTGTTGTGAATAATGACGCCACCAAAATTAGGCGGTTGAAACGCTCAGATATTCACCCTTATAATGTTCATACTGAATGCGCAGAACACACTATGCAAATGAATAGCGCATTGATAAGAGGGGCTTAATCCAAAACTTTCCGAGCATGTCGCTTGTTCGAAAAGTTTAAGAAAGGTATACAAGAAGTTTAGGAAGACAAACTAGAGCGCTGCGAGTACTTTGACGATGGAGCGCGTTTAAGTGTGATGTTTTGTAATTAATTAAATGTAAATCACATCACATATACATGTTATCTAGCAGTATGGCCTACTATTGATGTTACTATTAACAAATGGCGGCCCTTTCTATCTCAATGATTACGAAGTAGGGATTCAGGAAATGTCATCGGCTCCCAAGAAGCAGACGATGATAAGTAAACAGTTGCTACCAATTTGCCACCAAAACATTCGAAGTTTATATAGTCAGACACAAACACTTGAATTGCTTTTAGCTAGCGAACTACTGTGCGACATCTTTTGCTTAACGGAACACTACTAAAAGTATATGAAATTAAAAATGTAAATTTACGTCATTTCAATTGGCATCCTATTTCTGCAGACAGTCAACGCATGTAGGCTCTGCCATCTATATAGGACAAAACATACCATTTAAGGAAAGAAATTATATTTGTACCATATCCATAGAACATAGTTGTGAAATATCATGCATCGAAATGACATAGCATCATAAGTCTATGTCAGTCCAGTGCTGAACGTAGGCTTCGCTTATTAACTATGTGTATGGTATTAAAAGATAAATGCCCATAATCGCTACGCTGAGCAAGCGGATTGGCGATCGCAGTAGTGTGATGACACTGCTGGCCACAATCAATCAGAAGGGTCAGTAACACTTTAATCTCTTAATCGACTCTCACGACACCCACATGTAAATGCAAATGTAATCTTACTACGGTCACCACACGGCCAAACAACGGCAAATTGAGCGTGTTTTAGTTATTTTTCTGTAGTTTTAGTAAGGTTATCTGAGTCGGTCCCTCACTGCTGAGGATCGTGACTCCCCTTTCTAATTGTCTTTGTCGCAGCTCTCTATTTCTCCCTATTGGTTGCTTTGTGGAAAGCGTTGCTCAGTGTAGTGTCTTTTTAAGCTGATATCTGGTCACATCATCGGATTGGTTCACTGGGCCGTCTGCCGTCCACTTTTCCCATCACTATAAGTCTTTCCAAGTTGTTGTCTTTGCGAACTATGAACCAAAATATTGCAGAATTCGTTGAAGACAAATGGTGGACAGGATTGGTTGGTTTTCCATTTTGAGCTGGGCTAATATGGATACGTTAGTGCGGCGTGTGGTCCATGGGATCCGGAGCTTACGTCGCCAACTCAAACTATTGACTTTCTTCCGCAGGTCCACTTTGAGTGCCCAAGTTTCCGCCCCATAAATAAATACGGGGAAAGACAAGGGGTAAACGTTTTCATGTTTTACATCCGAAGTAAATTATTATTTCTTTTTCTTCAGCTTTTCATCGAAAACAACCGAATTCCACGAACACAGAAATTAAACCAGATGTTAGCAATTATTTCCAGTCTGGAGCTCTTAAGCCAT
>JALPQI010016028.1:0-29623 GCA_025490895.1 Thaumatotibia leucotreta | reverse complement strand
GCTCGCTTTTCAATCTCAGAATAAGTTGGTAGATATAAATAGTACTACGCACTAGTCTGATAATGACAATCCATCAGTTCATATGCGTGAGATTTTTAGGGTTCTGTCATAGTCAATATAGCTATAAAATTACATGACATAAATAAATCCAGAATTGACTAACTTGTTGAGCATAAGTCTACCATTGAGTGCAAGGCAGTGTGCTTACCATGAGCTGCCGCCGTGTTATTAACGCGTTGTTACTTTCTATCCAGCCACCGCTGCGGCTACAGATGGCTTAACTCTGTCCATCTCTTAACTTACTTTGTATTTTCATGGTCCATAGGTAGGTATATAATATAATATAATATGTTTGCAGAACATGACAGAAAACGTATTGTCAGATCTGATAATAAGATAAAATTATAGTCGACTATTGACACTCTATGTAACAGCTGACTTATTTATCTCCAATATCTTTAGTATACATACTTAAATAAACATTATCAATACACTGTGGATTGAACACGCGGAACACACATGTTGCATAGGCTTCTTGCAGACGTATGAATCAGGGAATAAACTTATATAAAAACGTACTGAAGTTCACTTCATTCCTAGAATCAACGCCAGTCTTGGTTGATAATGTTAGCGTAGATATTATTCTAGAGTAGATACGTATGTCTATTTTGGACAGGGCGTCCAAGTAGGTAAAAATAACTTCAATTAAGAATCAGATTCATACCTAAATTAAAATTAGTTTTAAAACTTGATTAGTGAACGAAAAAAATCTACGTTCATAAAACCCCATTTATTAATTTATTTCAAAAAAATCCACACAAATCTTTAGTTTTTTTAGCAAATGCACCACCAAACAGTTTTACGGGTGTTATTGCCCAATCAATGAGTAACAGCGAACTATCTTTAATGGAAGACTCTTTCGTTTGAACATTTTTTGTAACTTTGTGTAATGAATTCGAGGGCAACATTCCTTCGCTGAACTGGGGACATTTTGGTTTTACCTATACTTTCATCTTCATGTATGTATAATTCAACGTTTTCGCAGATTTTTGACTCAAGCGACGCAGGTATGTTTTCAATCTTTGAATTCGCCATAGATCGATATCTATTAATATCAGGAATTGCGTCATTTCCACCCAAGAAAGTGTCTTTAATTCGGTGTTCGTCGAAACCAAATATAAATTGTTCATTCAATGCATTTCCTAGTTTCACTTGTTTGTTGAAGTTACTTGTATGTTTATCATAATAGTCATCTATCACTGTAATCGCAATATTATTGCTGGTTGGAGTTACTGGGTCAAGTTTATATTTTAAAAGAGGAACGCTGTAAATATTTTGTTTAGCCTGACTGGATACATCCTTAGCGAGAGCTCGGCCGTTCATTATACTATCGCCGCTTCTAGCTTTAATTTGTTTACGTGAGCCACTTGTAGTCCGATTTCCTAAAAGCTGAAGTTTTTCGTCGGCCATGTGTGTATTTTGATAAATATCATGCCACTGGTAGTCACTATTGGAGTTTGAAAGTAGACTAGTTTTAGTATGCCCATTGGTTACAAAATACTCTTTTGATTTCAAATAAGGCAGAATTTTCATTAAGTTATTACCTCTATGCCTTTCAGACGTGTTTATTATGGTATCAAATTGGCGTTTTTGCAACGAGTCAAGTGAATTACTCATTTCCTGTATATTAATGGGAGTGTTGTCCGTCGTGCTTCTGTGTGGTGTAGTTTTTACTTCTCTATTTGCTTCTCCCCTGTTCGTGATTACTACATGGTTTGGGTCAATAACTTTGAAAGGTGAAATAATATTACTTTCCAGGGGATCAATAATTTGTACGTTAATTTGATGTTCTTTAATATCTCTTTTTACAATCCGCCTTTCTGTGGGTATACTTTTCTTGTAGTTTATTGGTGGCCTAATTATGGCATATGTAAATTCACTTGGGTAAGGGAACGAATCACTCAATTTTGTGACGGGAAAAGTGGCTTTCTTATGCTTCTTGTTTATGTTGAAATTATTATGTTTCAAATAATTCAAAACATTTTTCGCGAATTTCGAACTCGTCCATTGACCATAAACTTTAGTGTCATGTTCGCGAGGTGGTGGTTTTTCAACATCAGATATCATCATATCTTCATGCTGAATCTTACTGTCAGTATTCATTTTCTCAGAGTTTATGCTAGAATAATCAGAAGTTGAAGCAGAGATTGGTGGCGGTGTTTCGTATTCAAGCACTATCGGCAAGTCTTGTGTACCACTTCCAGCTAACTCTTTCTTAAATTCATTGTGCACTTTAAATTGATTTCTCTTGAATTTTTGATTAAAATAATTTTTGTTATCTTTTTCATTAAATAAACGATATTCATCAACTGACAATTCTGGCCGATTTTTCTTACTAGGTACACTGAGATGTAGAAACTGTTTCGAAAAAACCTTCTTGCTATCTTTGGTGAGATCGGAAGAAAAAAATTTCATATTCCTTACTTGAAGTAAGAGGAATCGCAGTCTGAATTTCATCGCTTTGTAAATCGCCCAGCACAATGTATTGGTTTTCTTGCTTATTTTTAGCTTTGTTTCTATGAACGTTTTTTTGCCTTCTTCTAAGTTCCATATCCAGGGAAGCATTTCTTTCAATCGTTGATAACAATATCATAGATGCACCGTATATCTCTCCTGATAATCCAATTGGTAAACCTGCGCAAATAATACACATAAAAAAAGAATATTGAAAAGAATACAACATACGAGTATTTTAAAGAATTTTAATATGGTTCGATCAGATATTTCTTTCGATAAGAAACAAGTAAAACTAAGCAGTTTGATGGGAATTTATAGTTATGTTATGTGTTAACTGTCAATACCTTTTTGTGAAGTCCCATGTCCAATAATTAAACTTCCTTTTCCAGGAAATTCATAGCCTCGCAGCTGTAACATAAATTTGAGAGTAGTTATTACTAGTACCTATACATACAGTATTAAGACTGTCTTATGTAAAAAAACCAAGAGCAAATGCGGTTACGAATGCTTATCCAATTGTCATGTAATATTTTTTGTTTAATAAAAGTACATTGTGCATCAAGGGAGGTAAGTACGGAATTACTAACGAGAGTGTTAGAAGGCCGACGCCGTTAGGCGGAGGGCTTTTATGACTCGAGTTAGTATTCCGCTTACCGACCGTGATGCATACAATGTTTTTCATCACACTTGCCAACCAAAAAATAAGTTTTAAGACATAATATTATTAAATGACGTACTGACATTTCTATTACTCCCTAGGGAATTTCACTTTTCTATTACTCCCGCTACGCGCGCAATCAATGGCGCGCTTAGACAGCAAGTGTGATGAAAAGATATATTCATTTTGTTTCATATGGGGCCATGCTCAATGTAACCTACACTGTGCATGGACATAATATATATGCTCTTAGCCGATTTTTATTCAAAAAGAGCTATGCCGATTGTGTTCTAAATAGATTTATTTTAAAGTATTCTATAAGCTCACACTATTCATGATTTTTTTCATCTTTTTTGTACTTTCAAATGAAAAGTTAGATGGAGCGGGAAGCACATTTTTTACTTCTACAGCGGATATCTCCGATAATATTGACTTAAAAAAACTTTTTTTGGTACCCTCATTCTTTTTCAAAAACCTATTCAACGATATTTCAGACTATAGGAATACACTTTACAACTATTGGAGCTACCCTTAAAAAATATTTTACCACATTGTCGGCTTCATTAATATACCTATACACCGTGTTTTTTTTTAATTCCGTTACTTTTAACAGTCTGCTTGGTACGTTAATTGGAGCTACCTGGTATATATATTTTAGTCAAACTCGAAAAAAATTAGAAATCATTTGGAAACAACCTAGAAATCAATTCATTTCTATCGGCTTTCTTCTTCATACGGCAAACAACGGCAATGCCATACGAGTATTTCAAGTCACTATCTCTTACTAAAATTACGTCATTAGTAACTCGGAATTCTGTTTTTTAGTTTTTAGTAATCCTTCTGAACTTAAAAAACTCATGATGAAAAATAAGGACTTAGGTAGGTACATATTTATATTCTACATGACACTTAAAAGAATGGTTGTTCGCATTTCACACAGCGCTGGTGACCGCGCCTAACAATTGTAAAAATACCACTGTAGCTTATTTTGAGTTGCCATGGAGGTTACCCGTGACCTCAGGTCAAACATTTAAAGTTAATGTCTGCCGCGGGGTACAGTTACAAGACCCCACACCTGTACATTTGTACTCTGGCTGGACTCTCCTTCTTGGACTAAGGCCATAGTAACCTTGCTTGGTATCAGTAATCGAAAACGATTAATTATCTCCTTATATATGTGGGTCGTGATCGCATTAATCTCATCTAGTCTGCAATAGTTACATCGGAGTTAGTAGGTATTAAAAAAATGTAAACTACAATACGAAATCGGAACTCTGTAGTTTCGAGCAAGAGAACTTTAACAATTAAATTATTATTTAACAATGGGGATGTTCTTCCTTTTCTATCCTTGTCGGCGTAGGTCTAAAAATATATAAATATATATATGGGTATTATATGGGTATTAGGTACATAGCTACGTACCTCCAATACCTCCATACCCATATTAGGTACGGGTATTAAGTGGGTAGTCTGCTCGTACACCAATACATACTTAGTTTAGTTCAAACAATTTAAGAATTTCTTACTTGCTGCATTTTAAATTTTTAGGTACATATTCTTACTTTTTGCGAACCTTCGCACAATAAGAGCTTGGCGTCTACGTAAATAGCCCATGCAGCGTAGTCCGCCTGGTAGGACACGCACACGTCCCGCCACGCGCCCGCGGTGAACTCCACGGACGCCCTCGACGTCACTCGGTCATGCTCTAGTGACATACTCAAGTGCTGACCTCCCGAGTCCAGCCATAAGCGCATAATACGTTTATCGTCAGTACCTGCAAATACGTAAAGCAACAGCAATGTGCAACAAATGAAAAACACAGGAAAAAACAATTATTGGACCGTGACGTTGCCTATTATCCATTAATTATTAATGCAACTTCGTTTTATTATAGACTAGTAGGTGCGCATAAGACGCACTGATAAGAAATTGTTACTGAAATTATTTTTCGTATAGTTATAATCGTTTTTGTATAATTTTTTTTTGTGGTAATGTATGTTTTGATAGATATAAATATGTAACTGCATAAAGATTAATAGAATTTCATATAGGTACATAATTATAATTACAAAAAAGTTACTATTGGATGTCTGATTATCCACTGGGCAACATTGAACTTACTCATAACAAGATCAGAGAAAGGGGGTCAAATTAGTGCTTATGACGCAATTTAGTTTGCTTAACACATCACGTGTGCGCCTGTGCGGTTTCAATTCAACTAGTGTAAGTAGGCTCTCTTCTTATTTTTTTGGTCATAAGATTAGATAAAATAAACTGCAAAATACGCTATGCAGCCCAGTTTATTATAACCGTTTAAGGATGCAAGTAGCGCAGGTGCTCTCACCGACGTAGGTGAAAATGCTCTGGTCGTTCGCGACGCTCGTCACGCGCCCCCATACGCACAATGTGAACTCTCTCAGGAACGGGACGTCGATGTCGTATTGTAGGAACTGAAAATAGTTAAATGCCATCAATTATTTCTGCGTAGCTATTTCAGCGTGTTGAACCTACCCGCAACTGTGTACCTTAGAAGTCAAAGCTATAAATGCAATTAAGTTAAAGTAAACAATTACAGGACTTCATTGCCTTTATATTCAAAGCGTATAGTTATCTAAGGAAATACATTTTTGGCTCCTTAACCATAATTACGAGTATATCCTTGACATGGATTGGAAGTACCTACTGTGTATGTACACACTGCACGAATACCTCCTACTGGACCTACTAAGGTGGAAGTGCTACTGCCCGACGCTGTACCAATACTTGTCATCATCATAGATTGAGTTGCCACTGATAAGATAAGATCAACTGCTACAGCATTTAAACGATGAAAAATGTGTGTAGTAAGGTAGAAGTACCTACGTACTTCTACCTTACTTCGGCACGGTTGGTTTCTGTCCGGGTATATATAACATTTAATTTTTATTTATAAAATATTACGACTACTCAGCGTAAATAGGGAATTACACATAGACAATATACAAAAAATGGCTAACATTATATTTTAAGTGTTCTTTATAATGCAAAAGGTTACTTCCATCTAATGGCTATCACGTGTGAATTTGACACTAGACACGTGTGTATACTGTATCGGGTGAGGTCCAAAAATCAATAATCCCTGGTTTGAGCATCAGACGTACTGGTTTAAGCGGAATTCGTGAGATTAATTATAATTTCTTTACTGGAGAGTTAGAAAGTGATTAATTAAAGAAACTATTATTTGGCGATTTATGTAAACGCTATGGAAGTGGCACTAACAAAACGGAACTGCACAGCATATTACCGTGCGGTATAGCTACTTGATAATATGAAGATTTTTATTTATAATTAACTTTATAATTATCGAAGCCACATCAAATACAAAAGCTGTCACAGCCATATAACCAAAGTTTCAAAACTGAGCATGAACTTTACGCACGTCTGTATTGCTATGTGGACCGTAGCTTACATATATACCTATATATATATATATATATATATATATATATATATATATTCTTTGGCGTTAAAGTTGAGCCGATAGTCATTACCTAAGGTCTAAAAAGTAAACGAAATATTGTTTATAATTAATTACGTAATGTAATTAAAGATTAAATTTTTTGCATCGACATCGAACTTATAAAATCGTCGGACTTTAGTCAACGTGGCATGGCCAACGGGTGAGCAAAAAACGCAATTTGCTTTCATGTAAAAGGTTTCTGGTATAATAAGATCAATGTTGTAAATATTATTATGTTTTTTTTATATTTCATTCCTATTTATATATATATACTTTAAGTATTTATTAAATTTAGTGTGCGACTAATATGGATGAATGCAAACACGTTCTCGTGCCTATGTATACCTGCATTAATGAAGCCCTCGTAGGTTACTGGAACAATCGTGAGGGAGGACTCTAGCGGAAGGCACCCGCGCGACATACCTCATTAATTTAGACAGAAATATCTTATTGATGAACAGTTACGAGCTTAGTATACTGTGTATGTGTCACTTAGGGGTTAATAAAGGATAAGTTGAAATGTAATTAAATTGCAAAATGCAGGACTCTCAAGACATAGGGTAAGCGTACCTCTGTCTGTCACTGATCTAAGTAAAACAAGACAATTCAACGATGATTACATGTACTTTAGACACGCAAATATTTAGCATTTTTGCCTATTTATATAGGTACATGATTGCGACTGTTTTTTTCTTAAATAGTCTTTACGTATTCAACCATGCCTACTCTTAACCATAGGAAACCTACCTATTTACAGAGACTATTTTGGTAATGATGATATTCACTCTAAGTATTCGTTTCAATGATCCGATATCTTCAGTAGGTATTGTATAGATTCGATTATGTACCATACAAAATCAGGCAGGTAGTAGGTATGCCTTAATATAATATGATTTCATAACGAGGCGAGGTAGGAATATACACATTTATATATTTACATGTTTACAAATACCTGTACATATCCTTTCGAGTTTAGATTAATCTTGTAAACTGGTCTATTGATTGCAACACTTATAGCAGAAATGCTAAAAATCACTAACAAATTGCGCCACCACAACTGGATCATTCTTTAAGTACCTGCAATACATATAAAAGTTATTAATATCTTTAATTCATAATGAAATATAAAAAAACCGTAATCAGCTATCAATGAATGGCATTGCCGCTATTCTACTTGCGCTTGAGGCGTTTGCTGTCTTATGACATGAATTGACTAGACTATCATTTTGTTTATTTTCTTTGAAAGTTGCATTATAGTTTATCAGGGATAAGCGATCGCTTTCTCTTTTGTATTATTTATTTATGTTCGTCTTAGTAATATATAACGTTAAGTACTAATAGTCACGTAACCACTTTTAGGGTTGTGTAATATGAATGTTATAATTATTTGAACAATGACTCGTCCCTCGTTACTTATATTTTATAGACCTTATACATAGATCAATTTAAATACGTCTTAGGTAAACATACAAGTTTACGCCAACTGTACCCAATAGTTCTCGTCGTACTGCCGCGTCTTGCCCAGCGTGATTACCATGAGTTGCCGCCGCGTTATTAACACGGACTTTCTCTCTATCCGCCCCGCTCGTACTCGCGTAAGTACTTATTGATGCGAGGGAGCCGGATAGAAAGTAAGTCCGCGTTTATAGCGCGGCTGCAGCTCATGGTACGGCTACAGGACTGAAGTAATAATGACAGCATGAACTGTATCCTAACATGTCTTACTAATGAAATTAATTTGGTATAGTTGCCGATTTCTAAGAATTAACATTTTTAGACATGAGCCTTATACATAATGACGTTAAGACTATCGGAAAAATGCTGAGTCTTGCCAGCATATTCATAAGAATGAATCTACAGCTGTCGAAAGTTAATTCTTAGAAATTGGCAACTATAAGTGATATGTAACTAAATCGGTTCGAGCCTACAACATAAACCACGAGACTCGGGGGAGATCGATTTATGCACCCACATGAGCATGATTATATTCTAAATAGTTTGTTCCGAATGAAATGATATTTTATTCATTATCCACTCATCTACTGCAATTGACAACTCAAAAAGCAATTTCATTGTACGATTTTAGTACAACCAATACAAAACCACAAACCTAAATTTGGGTATTACGCTCGCCTACATTACATATTTATTATCATTTATCATTATGTACGTACTTATGCAGGCATCATGTGCGTTGTTATCAATCTTTTTTAACTGGACTACCTACCGACGCCCATTTTCAGAAGAATGCTCGAAGACTTAAAGAGCATAGCCGTGTTTGCATAGAGAATCGGCCCTTGCACCAAATGCTTATCGTATTTATTTTTCAAAGGGCTTAATGTGACAAATATTATTTACAGAAAATTTGAGCTTTCTGTCTTTGTTATTTTCTGAGGTATGGGTTTTTTTTATAATAACCATTATTTTCGACATTGGCTAAATGCGATTGACATTGAACTTACAAGTATGTTACGTGGAATGAAAAATCAATGACATATTGCAATACAATAAGGTATGCTTCTATTGTACGTGATTGTACGCTTCAGCTTAACTTTTTAGTAGATAGTTAATTATGTCTATTTACTTACGCATTAAGCTCGATTAAGTTTGTAGAAGAGTTGTTTTTAAACAAGAAATAACTAATCATTTAAATCATGGCATAAACGTGAGATTTTTGAACCCACGAACAAACCTATTATAGATTCATGTAGGGCTGCGATATAACAATACAACGCCTAGTAACCATTCCGGGATGTAAATTTAAAAATGCATTCATATGATGTGGTACTAATTCATGAAAACTTGTTCCTAGAATTATTTACATTTTTTATTTCTATCCGGGCAGTAGGAGTAGGTAATAGGTGAATAACATTTCATAATTCAAAGTTCGGGCAAGAATTGATAGTGGCATGTACTTACATCAACAGGATCTGATATTTAATAAACTTTCCACTGCCGCAGGAAAATATGTTACTGGTGTCTTCACCGTAGAAATACTAAACATAAACTGCCGACGCTGAATCACTGTCACAATAATGTCATTAGTTATTACTTTGAGTGTTTATAAACCGCGAAACAATTTTCTTCAATACATTGTTGTGCTATGTTTTCCTACATTATAAAAATAAACTGTTCGCTCTCTCTCTCTGGAAAACCAAAGTCAGCTATTTAACTATATTGACTGATACACGCGTCCAGGACGTAGCACTAGCTAGGAGGTAGCGCTGTGCTCGCACTAGAGCTTTTCCCGATTAAAACTACCAATCTTGCTATGGGGAAAGATAGTTAGGTACTACTTAGGAATATTCTCCATGCTGTCTTCTGAAAGTTACCGTGAACGGCACAACATTAATTAATTCGCACCTCATGGTGATAACAAATTAAAAGTCTTGAGTTTTAAATTAATAGTTTGGTTGTCATATTACTCTGCATTTAGCTAAAAGGAATAATAACCGAAATAAAACCCGTGAAAAAGATAAGACTATTAAAAAATTCGGTCACTTAAATATCTCATATAAATGCGTCCGAGTCCTAGTTAATTCACGTCTAGGGTTCTGGAAGGTGCCTACAGAATTTAATTACCAACCCTACTTTGAATCCCTGTGTCATCATATTATTAGCAATTATATACACAGTTATCATTTAACAGTTTCTGCATTATAACTACGTTGAATTGTTTAGTGGGTATACCGTAGGCCTCATCAGCCTAACGGGAGTCCCGCATAATCTAATAAACAAAAAAAAAACAGATAAATAACGACTTACCGACGTAACGACGTTGTGACCTAATTGTATTTTTTTTTTAAATATACTTGTATTATTTATTTATAAGCGACAAAAATATACAAAATTAAAACTATAATATTATCAAACTACACTATAAATAAATATATACTAAACTAAATCTAAATCTAAAAACGGCCCCCGCGGCATGGTACCAAAGATGCTGGCAGCATTACCCCGCTGGATCGCGAGGCTGATCTGTTGAGCGAGGTAGCTGCCAGCTCGTGACCTAATTCAGAACATTGTGATATTTCAGAAGGAAGTTAAATATTAGTGACGTTGATTTCCAGGTGAAGGCTCCTGCATACTACATGGGCACGGCGGCGCCCAGCACGCTGCCGCGCGGCGGCTCCCTGCTGCGCGCCTTCTCGCCGGCCGCGCCGCCCGTGCCCGCCGACCGCGCCGCCACGCTGCCGGGCGCCGGTACGCTATCCTCTCTACCTTTTGTTCCACTTCATAGTCGGCTTACCATTCGGCCGTTCAGATATTAGGCACCTTAAATGCGAACAGAAACGGAATTTACTCTTTGATCCCTCGGTAGAGCACCAAATTGGAGAAGTGACAAGTATTCAATTAATTTTGATGAAAAGGTTGACTACTTATGTCAAGAACTCAATCAAAGTAGGTACAGAGTGGTCTGTGTGTAGGTCCAACGCCCGCCAAGCCCTTGCGAACTTACACGATGGGCAGCGGGTCCGAGCGCAGCTTCCCCGTGGCCCCGCTGTGCCCGCGGGGAGGGGAACAGCTCTACACTATCCCCGGTAACTCGTGCCAGCCCTATTTCTTCCTATGTTCGCTTTCGTAACTCATTTGCTTACCGCTTGCTGTTTTCATAAACTCTAAAGGCTGCACTATACAGGCAATTAAAAATTATAGCTCAATTTAGGTGCCCGCATACTATTTGTGTAAATATTTCATGAAATATTATTAGCTTGAAGGGCCAGTTACTCTTTGGCGCGCTTTTTCATATACTTCCGTCATCTTCCAATTGATAAATACGCATTGTTTTAGGGAATTAAGTTTTCGCGCGAGGCGGGGCGACACATCAACTCGTTATAAAATAGTGAGTTAATGAAATAGATGTTTTTCAGGATTAGGACATTCAAAAATTGCCCTTTTTTACCTGGGTATAAGGTTTCACGATGTAGACGCAGCAATAAGTGCTGAAAATGGGGCCCCTTATTTAAAAAGAACGGCTTAATTGTTTAAGTACCTATTTCAATAATATTTAGTACATTACTGCAGACCAGACGCCGGGAAAGATGGGCTTACTGGCTGAGTAGGTATGGACACGGACAGTAATACGAAGCCGGTAAGCCCATTTCACGGCGAGGCTTACCTAGTGCTTTTCTCAAACATATGCAATTAAATAAAAAATACGACAATCAAAACAACAGAATTTAGCTATTTAGTCTGTTCAGGAAAACCGACGCCATGTTTTAAAAAAATATTACTTACCGGCCTAGGCCGTTAAATTCGTCTGAAAATCCTTTACTATTATCTCGAGGTCATTCGCCTGCAAAGTAATACTATAAAGCCTATTATGACGAACATAATGACAACATTTCATTGCATGTTTGAGAAAATATTTTTCCTCATTGCAGCTTTGGTAAAGTTTTATTTCATAAATATCTACATAGTACTTATTGAAATTGGTAATACGAGAATTATAATTTTATTATACTCAAGGGAGTTAACTATGTGAATGCCGCATTATGACTAATAATGAGAGGCATCTATCAATTATACTAGTGTTATTTCACGCAATGAGCCAAATGTGAGCAGTCACTAAAATAACTTTTTCTTCATAGACTGCATTAAATAAATGTATAGACATATTTATTTGTTAGTTCATATATTAAGTAACAGGTGCTATTTTTATGTAAATTAGTCTATTTTTGTCTCGGTCTAGGGAGAAGAATATCAATCAAGTTCAAGAATATTTCCATATAAAGTAGGGAAAGAATTTAGGTACCTACACTTGGTAGTTTATGAAATGGTATAACTATAAATGGATTTCTTGACATTAAACTTGCCAAGTAAATTTCGAGCATCATCGAGTTTAACTTAAGGCTGTTGCTATAAACTGAAATACATATTTATTACCTACACCTACAGGCTAGTAGTTCACTAGAGTTTGGCAACGACACCAGTTGCACAGCCAGGTCATGAGCTGCATTCCTTTCCAGTTATAAGCCAAAACATTATATAATCAATACGTCCATAATTGATTACAGATTACAGGTATTTACTTTTTTCTTTACAACAGAAAAAACAATGTTGTTCAAACACGAAGCCAGGTCCCATAATATAGCTATAGATTACATAGATTAACATTAAAGACTCATTATACATATTTTTTTTCATAAGGCTCACAGCCTCGATGGGTTCACAGTTCTTTTCTAACGCTGTTTTCTCAAATGATACGCCAATATATCTTTTGGTGAGAAGCATAGTCGATGTGTATATTTTACCGTTTGTTTTTATTAAATATTAATTTAATACTGGTTCAACATCCGACACGCATTAATTTTCTACACTACCTACACAAATACACGATTGCGTGACTATAGCACGACATTCACACTATACACATTTTTATTAAAATATCGTTAGTTCTTTTTGAACCACTACTAGTGATTATTTTTACTTAAATAAATGTATTGAATATACACATTTATATTAGACCATAATACAACGTAGCTTATGGTAGCTGGTCTGCCGTTGGAGCCGACGTATAGGAAATTGTGTTGCAATTCCTAAACTACGTGAGCTGGTTCATGTCGTTGCGTTTGGCCTTATCGGACTCAATGGGTAATCGATGATGGGAAAGAAAGTATTGACTTTAAACTGAGACGTACCTTTTGTCTAAATAATTATCTGTAGGTAGACAGTCTTACAAGAAACTAGTACCTACTAAGCTAAACAATGTAAAATACCATATTTGTTTCATATTTATATATATCCATATTCGTTTAAAGTAGGTACCGATGTTTTAACTTCGTTCGCTATCTCTAACCTCTACTCGTATCTACGAATAAACACAGTTTATCGCCGAAGTAACTAGATACTCTATTTTGGATGTGTGGTAGAGCCCATAATAAAGAAGTTGTGACAGCAGGACATGGCAGTGAGGGGTACATGTCGTCGCCCGAGCGAGGTTCGGCGCGGGTGCCTTACGAAGACCCCTACTACACACAGTTTCTGGGCCCGGCGGCTGGTCGTCCCAACATCACGCCCGTCATTGACGAAGAAACTAGGTACGGCTCTTTTAGTTAGATTAGTCACGTACCCCTGACAACACAGTGTATATCCCTGTAGTACAATTTTTGCAGCAGCGTGATTTATGTGTATAAATTTGATCATACTTGTGTAGCGAGGGAGTGGTGATCGATGACGCGTACCAGATGTACGGCGTGAACTCCGTCGCTGGCGCGCCGCGGCCCATGCCGCGTCCGCCTTACGACGCCAGGTAACTATACTTCTACGGTACCACATTTCTAAGACCTGTATATTTTATGTAATCAAATATCAAGTTTTGAGCTGTGATCTGACTACAAATCCACTATCTAAAGCGCTTGCTGAAATGTTTATATTTTCACAAATATTGAAACATCCAGAACACAGTTCACAACATGCTCTTTTTACAATATTGTGGCCACAATACCTTAGGTATAATTGATACTGTAATTGCATTAAAAAAAGCATAGTTAATATTCTAAAGCATGGCGATATTCAAGCTGCTGCGAATTATTATGTTAAAACCAATTTTAGAAGACTTAATTTCTTATTAGTTGTTAGAAGACGACTTTGTGAGTACCGTGGCTTTTCAGGCTAAATCCTCAAGTGGAAGACATACAGCGCCTTCGGGTTGAAAAAATGGAGAGACAGTTAGCAAATTTGACGGGTCTCGTCCAGAAAGCGCTCCAAGTCCCGGGCCAGGCGCCCCCGGCCGCCGCGCCTGCCGTCGCGCCACGCCAGCAATTCCAGACCTACCAGCCCCGAGCCACCCCCCAAGGTAAACCGATCCTGTGCTAATGGAGGGACTACTACTCTTTTGTATTTATTATCTTTATACAAACGTCTAAACAATTCGAAATATGTTTCTATAACAATCAACAAAATATTAAAACGACCCGTGTTTGTACATTATGTAATATTTCAACGTTATGTCAACAATGTTGTTGCCGCTCAGGGCTTCGGTGGTTAATGTGGCTTGCGTTTTCCTGCACTCAGATGCCGCGCGATTTCCCGGCAACGACCGACCTCCCAAATTAGGGAGGGACAAATTTCGTAAGTGTTCTCTCCGCGGACCAAATCAAAAAATGTGGGCTGATGTATTGCTAATGTTTACTCTCAATGCGAGCTAGGTACTTATACAATACCACCTGACCTATTTCTGATAGGCTTCATACCTGGAAAATTCTTGATTACTACAACAATAAGACAGTCATGACTGTACAGTATATCATGACGGTTTGGGTGCCAAAAGTATATTTACACGACCTTAATGTCAAGGCAATGAAGTCGTGTAAATATATTTTTGGAACGTAAACCGTAACGATATCTTTGACGTCGACTGTACCAAATTAGTAAATGTACCTACCTTTTACTAATTTGGTAGGTACGAAAGTATTATTTATTATAATCACATCGCACAGCACGGTTTCAAACCTACCTTTTTAACACAATCATTCGTTTTCATCTGACGGAATGTATTAAACGTAACCACAAAATACTGCTAGCCGCGTATTTCCTACTGAGTAAATGAATGAAATGAGTCTCGTGATGCATTCCGCGCGCAGCAGGTCATTGGACCGGGAAGTGATACTTTCTCGGCAACCTCGACACTTTTGGAACATATTCGATTGAACACATGACACGAGGACATTAGCAATGCATCTCGCATTTTTCATTCATTATCACGCCGAACGCTTGCTTGCTCAGTCGTGTGGTTTTCTTATTTTCAGCTTACTTTCAATAAACAATTGTATTTAGGTTTATAATTCATCATCGTAAATATTTTCACTTGCACTCAATCTAAGTAGGTACATTCTTTCATTTTCGCCGAATACAATGATTTCGTAAAAAAATCACAAGAGTCTTCAGTAAGAATCCACCCCTTCAAGGAAAAAACTAAGTACCTAACTACTAAGTAAATTAGATGTTATAGTTTTTTGTAAGTTTTGGTGTGTCGTGTAGAGTGACGGTATTTAATTACTTCATACAGACGATTTTTTATAGTGTGTAATTACCTACATGTAGGTATGCACATACCAATCGATTTGTTTTATGTCGTAAAGTAAACAAACAAACAATCTATCGATACGAGTATGATGGATGGATTTTAAACATCTCGCTAGCGTATTACGGTGGAATATGAAGTTATGTACCTAGTCATAAAAGTATGAAGAGCTTCCATAGGCTACGTGTGCCGCTGTAGGTAGATCGGATACTAGTTAGGCTGGCATTAGTCGTGAGCTTTGCTATTCCGTATTGGTGAGTAATGATTATGCGACGCAGACGGCACAGCGAGTCTGTGGTACATGTATATAAAAATACCCCACAATTACTTATTTGAGTTTTCGTGATCCGTACCCATGATTGTTTGTACGTATTTCCTTGTGTTAGTATTTCATGCATATCCATGGCATAAAGTTACAGTCTTTAGAACCTCCGTCACGTCATGCACACTTTATCTTAACCTGAAATTGCGGCCTTTCGTGATCCATATTTGCTTCAAGAACCTATACAATTAGTACATATTGTTATCGTAATGAAGTGGATTATTAATGCCTGAGTCAAAAACGTTAAGAATAAAGAAACATGTTTTTCTCCTTGATGTAAGCGCCTGCCTTTTTATTCATACATTAATGGCACAATACTTTGATTGATTTTGCACTCAATTATACCTTCACTGTTTGTTAATAAATATCTTTCTAGCTATATGATAAAAATAAACCAAACTGTTACGTAAACCAAAAATAAAATTTCGGAACAGTAATAATTCTATAAATACCTACTAACAAAAATGATTAAATTGAGTAGTGCTCGTTATGCATTGTAACTCCGCAGATACAAACCAGTTTTTTTCTTCCTATGATATAATCTTCACTATAATAGTACAGTATACTGGGTGGAGTTGAAAAAGGGTAAATAGCATTGTTATGATCAATAAATTAGGCCACTCTTCTACAACTACAGTAAAAACAACAGCTTTTAAAATTGAAATTGTTTTTAATATAAATCTAGTACTAGTCATAAAAATATAAAGTACATTACGGTAGTTTCTATAAATGACTCTCTGTATTTATCCATTCTTTTTTAATAAATAATTGCAGTTTTAAGCTCACTTATTAAAATAAATTAAAAACTGTAATAATGATATCCACATAATTACAGTATACATACTTTTCAAACGTCTGCGTCTTTGTTTGTATGACAAATAATCAGAGAAGTCAGATTAGTTTAAGCATTTACTTAGATACTTCAAAGTTCAAACTACATACACGGTTATCATAGAAGCAGCGGTCCCAGCGTTGTATCATAGTCGCTTGGACGATTGCTGTATAGGGTATCGGTAGATATCGAGAAAGCATTAATTATTCAGAAATAATTTTAATTTTTTTTTAAATATTACCGTAGCCAGTAATAACTTTTATTTTCTCAGATAATCATTTGTTATGTAAGCATAAAATTCATAAATTTGATATAGGTATTTATATAGTTGGTACATAGAAAACGTATATTTAGTAAAATAACTATATCACGCTGTTTCAACAGCTAAAGTGGGCGAAACATATTCATATTTATTAAAGACATGTTTTTTGTCATTTTATATAGAATGATATATTACAATAATTCACAATTTGCGTGAATTTTCCTCCGTTTAAATATTTCACCCAGCATAAACACAACAGTTTTGTACCTATTACTTAGAACGTCTTTACCTACTTAATATTAAAACTAAACATAGATTGGATATTATTATAAATTTTATTAAAGTATAATGCAAAGACGTGATGTATCCGTATGTAGCTTGTTGCTCGTTGGTTCCACACTAGAAGCTTGTCGAAGACCGCGAGCGAAAGTTGTTTTCGTGTCACCTGCATCCAACTGTACTGAGTAGTCCTCATTTGTGATTTCAGAAAAATCAGTGTCATTTGAGAAATCGGTATCCTTTAGCGATGACCCACCAGATATGAACTCACCCATTCAACATTCGCCCCAACATTCAGGTATGCATACAAATCCTAATAAGTATTAACCATGTTATCCAAGTTACATTTATCTTTCCATAGTTTGGGGCTGTATATCAATGTAGTTTTAATGAATGAAACAAATGTTACATGATCCTGAAAGCTCGGTATATTAGCTGTATCATTCGAATATTACATAGTTAACAGTAAAAATCTGAGTTGCATTATATGTTTCTATATCATACATGATCAGTAGTATATAACGGTAGCTTAAGTCTATATGGTTTTAGCTACCATTATATACGTATCATGTTAAGGCATCCGTGCTAAGTTCCGTGGCCCACTACTTCAACTTGTTCGAAGAATGGCTCTAACATTTCCGCCAATATCTTATAACGCAGTGACAAAGCCCTAGAGTAACTAAGCACTACACTTCATAACAATATAATCGATTTTACATTTCGACATACTAGTTTTAATACCCCATTAGCCCTTTTTCATTAAAAAACTCATTATGTGTCGTGTCCTTCAAATATGAATAAATGTAGGTTTTATGCAAGGCATATAATTATTAATTTTATGTTTCAACATTCATGCAAGCTAAACGTCCCCTTTGTAAAGAATCAGGAACAGTTTTTGTTATTGTCATTGTGTATTTCATTCAGTAGTCACATTTTCG
The DNA here is from genome assembly GCA_025490895.1 of Thaumatotibia leucotreta. Taxonomy (NCBI): domain Eukaryota; kingdom Metazoa; phylum Arthropoda; class Insecta; order Lepidoptera; family Tortricidae; genus Thaumatotibia; species Thaumatotibia leucotreta. The sequence goes on along the minus strand of JALPQI010016028.1, from coordinate 11,288 downwards.
CTATCATAAAGTTTTGTTCAAAACCTAAGTTAATTGTCCTAACGTATGAATATTCACATTAATGAAAATTGTCCACATTATTGAGTTCCGTTAAGGTCCGATCTCCTTTGCTGTAAATCTATCTTTCTTGTCACTCATAGATAAGATCATAACCATGTTCATAATTCTTGTATTTGATTTCTTTCCGCTTACTTCTTTGCCATAACAAGCTGATACAAAGCCAACAAAACCGGCAATCAAGTCGTCGACATTGCCAAGGACCTCGTCTCAAGGTAATTTTATGAAATATGTTTTAATTAAGAGGCCTGTAGGTTTCTAAAATTCACAATTTACTGAAAGTATTCACGGTGTGCTGCAAAAGTGGATACCCACTTTGTAATTAATTCGTTCATAAATAGGGTATGCAATTCTGCAGCTGATAATACATAATAATATTACATACAATCAAATTAAATTAACATTTTTGTAATTTTACAGTAGGTACACAGTATGTCCTGGGCTTAATTTATGCGTCTTTATAGACCAATTTCGAAGTCTCTTATTGGACTTACAGATGTACTTAGATGATTTGCCTGACGTAGAATGCTCTTAGTGTAGCTATATTTTACACTAGTATGAATAGGTTTTCAATAATATTAGTGACGATGCGCCTAACGTCGGTATGTTTAGTGATTGCAACATTGCAGAGCGCGATCGCCTGAAGCCGGCGCCGCCGCCCAAGCCCGCCGGGCTGGTGGGGCAGCAGCTGGCTCTGGTGTCGCAGAAGATATACACCATCAACGTCACGCCAGATTTCTTCAACGATATGCGGGTCTTGCAGAAGCAGAGCCGTGATTTGCGAATAGAGGTCTCTCAGCAATTTTCAATATTTTTTTAAAGCGAATATGATAAACAATAACGATTACCTAATAATACTAAACTTCGCTAATGCATACTATTTACAATCACTATTATAGCCAACGCGAATTTCTGTCAAGTTTAATAATAGTGTTAGCAGTATCCCTTATTTGGTTTACAGACACGAAATTTACGGCGATCGACACTGTCGCATGCCATACAAATGAGGCAATTGATGGCCGATACGATAGTCAAGATAGGCGCTCTCGCGGCGAGCTTCTATGAACGCGATCCTGAATCGGTATACCATACCTATTTTTTATATGACACGTAATTATTAAGGGTGTGTATTCAATACGGACGTATAATTTAATGACAATTAGTAGTTATAGGGCCCAATTTACAATGATTTCCCTTAGAATGTTATTTTTGCATACCTACGTAATACCTAATTCAGCACGCAATGTATTGCACCCACATTAAATGGCATAAGTACCTACCTAATTTCTCATATCATTAAACCAAGTTGTACAATGCGTACTCGTAGGTACATTGCAGCTCAGTAGGACTTGAAAAAATGATTACACCGAATTCATAACACTATTTAACGAAATTATTACACCATTCGATTCCTATTATCAAATACTGTAATTGGGTAAATTATGCGCTCGTATGGAATACACTCGCCGTATTGTGAAATGTTGTTTATGATACTTTACTTAATAGGCATAATGACTGGCAAGTCAAATATCAACATCTTTTTTCGATAAATATAATTCAACGGGTGCATTCCACAAAAAAGTCTACTTTGTCGGGAACGTGACGTCTATGACCGTAGAAATATATGGAAAGTGTGAGGATTCTCTGTAAATACAAACACCAACTTATAAAATAAATTTTAGGTACAATGACATGTTATTATTCTTTTTTTACATGTACGGGAAGAACGGCGTCACGTACCCGACATTCTTGTGAAATGCACCAACGGTTAAACTCATGTGTCGTAACTACGCGCGACATGTTTCGAAGAGCCTAGGTCTCAAGCACTGAGCCCGCGTTCACGTTTAAAACTGGCGAACGCGGTGAGATATTTTTTCAATATGTCAAAACTATCGTTACTATGGAATTTTAATATGAAATACACCAAAATTTACTGCACTGCCAAATTATTTTCATGGAACTTATTGTACAGTCGAGGAAATTGAATGTTTAGCAGTTTATGGTTCACTTTACGTTGGACGTGCTTAGTACATACAACACTACCAATTTAACTTGAACTGCAAAGTGCTAAACATTCAATTTCCTCGACTGTACAAAAATTACTGTAATCTACATTTTAATAGTATTCTTCGATCTTCGTGCATTATGTGAAATAACTTATTTTACCTACAACCATCATCCCTATTGTGCCTTTAATGTGTCTAGTCGCGACTTACTAAATGGAATATTTAAATTATTTAGCAACTCACGCGCGAGGAGGAAATTTACCGACAAGATATGCTTCTACTAGAGAACGACTTATATGAACTAGAAGCTACAGTGGAACGTCTTCGAGGCCAAGCTGCTAACAGGTACCTTGACAAATAATAAATACCTTATGATGGTGCCGCGTCTAATCGTTTGTCGGCGTTGCCGTCACGTTCTGACAAGTATGCAAGTGCGAAAGTGACGCGTAGCACCATAAATAGATAAAACGGGACTATCATGAGCCACCTATTTTATGCACTATAAATAATGTGTATATCGAGTAGTTTATTAGAGCAGCAAACTTACCCTGTTGTTGCAAGCAATTTTTCTGTTGACTACTAAGGTAATAACAAAAAAACAACTTTTCATCGAATAAAGCAAATTTATTTTCATATTATCAAACTATTGATGTATTTTCGATGTAATGTATATTTGTGGTATTTGAGTAGAAGATATCAATTTGGTACTTATATATATATGTTGTATCTTTAGTTGTAAATTGAATTATTCACTTAGAAAAAAACAGTGAATTGATATGAAACACATTGTTTCCATTACTTATTTTCAATAATTGTACCTTACAACATATACTCAAAAAGTTAATAAAACGATATTATTGGTGTTCCAGGGAGACCCGCGTCAACATGGCAGATATCGAGCGAATAGCCATGGTGCTATCCAAGAGCAGCAAGACAGTAGCTGACTGGAAACTCAAATTTCCGATTCTACAGGACACAATGAAAGTTAAATTAGCTTCGGAGATGGAAAAGGTATTCATTAATACAGCGTGTTATACGAGTCACTGAAAACCTTGAACGGGGTGATTTGGTGGGTTATATTGAATGACTTTTACTATGGGGCCAATCACGTAATATGTCTTTTTCATACATCGTGACCGATCGATAACGACGTTCTGTTTGAAAGAGACAAACTTTCTTTCGAGATATCTGGGATAGCTCCATAGTAAAAGTTGTTCAGTATAACCTACCAAATCACCCCGTTCAAGGTTTTCAGTGGCTCATGTAAAACCCTGTATATTAGACAAAGAAGCAATTCCTGTGATTTCATTAATTTACCTTATTTTCGTTTTAGGTGGTACGTAAAGAAAAAATGCTTGAAGAAGAACCGGAACGTCTCGAATTAGCTTTGCGTCGGTGTAAAAAACTTACTGGCACATTGGTTACTCTGAAAAGGTAAACTACGTGTGTGAAAAAAGCAAATAGTTTAATGGCAATAACAATTCTTGCATGGATGGTAAAGTAGGGTTAGTTGATATTCTTAAAATAGGCTTATATGCATAAGCAGACATAGGATTCACGGTGGCACGAACAACATTTTGCTATGGGCATCACTAGATATTATTTTATCGATAAGTTATTCTTTTTTATGATAGAAGTATCGTTAAGACTTTGAGATCAATTTATCTTTATTAGGCTTAGTTGTAAAGCAGTTGAAAATTAAACTTACTTTGAATGGTAAGTTGATTTTTAGTAGAATTTTATAAGTCCTAAAAATACATTGCTGGGTAGTCAAAATAGTAATCAGCATATTTTAGTTATTTTCTATTTATCCGCTGAAATTATCAGCTAATATGAAATGTCATTTTGAAATGAGTATTCACTTATCGATAAGTTTAATACCGAAATGAAGTCCCTAGTTAATTGACGTTATTGCCACCGCGACTTCTATGTCTGTAGATAAGACAATACCCACGCTCCCATAAACCACAACCACGCACAAAATTCGTATTACAAATGACAATTTTTTTGTAATGTTTCTGTCATATATATATTCGTCAATCATGGTAATATTCCGTTATTTATAGCTATGCGATCAATTTAAGTTTCATATACTTCTAGATTTTAAATTCCTATTTCAAATACATTATGAGTAATATGAAATTTCGAAAGCAAAATAAATACGCAGGTATCGCCTTATGTATTAAAATAACGAATATTTATAGGCGAGTACATTGCTTGCTTGCAACTTTTGTCCTTGGGCGCACGAAGCAGAATAGATGATTTACACGTTACATTCATTCATAATCATGAGTAACCTGCCATTTAAGTTGCTGGGCTGTTAATATATTTTAATTTATATTTAGTTATTTCATCATCATCATCATATCAGCCGAAAGACGTCCACTGCTGAACATAGGCCTCCCCCAATGATTGCCATTATAGTTATTATTATTATTTATAGTAAATATTAAGGGGCCATGCACGAGACAAGTTACTAATATATAATACCTATACATACTCGTATACATAGATACTTGCAGTAGGTATGTGGCCTAAAAGGGGTAAAAATTAATGGCTGATAGGTAATCCTTTGACTATTTCAAATAACTCTGTAAATAACCATGTTTCATAATTATTGTTATTCAAAGTTTTGAACCCTAAGTACTGGATATACATATATGTATACATCACGACATCGCAACTCGCCAGTCGCAACTTTTGCAAGTCATCTTGATAGAATGATATCAGGTGCTGAATCATAACAGTTGTTTTATTGTTTTTTTTTTGCTAATTGATTAGGTTTTTTTTAATTTTTCTACATTTATAAATTATGTAAAAATAACTAGTTATTGAATATTTAATATTTTCTGCTAAGTAGAAGAACTCATAGAAGCGAAAATATTCACTTTTTTATTGCACAATTTGGAAATTGTCATTGATTAAATTATCAGCTTATTAATTGTTCGCCCCTATTTTAGCCCACGTACTGTAGGTACATTCCACTAGCACCGTTTTTCTCAAAATTGCGTCTTTATCGAAGTTGTCTTTCGTGACAAGAGGAGTCAAATCTCATAAAAATATATATGAACTATAACTCGGAAGAAAACTCAAATTATCGGAAAAAATACGGGAAAGCCTATGGAATGCTCCTGTATATACTAGTACACTTCGTAAAATTGATATTGCCATACGGCTGTCAGATCGCTTATCCGTAACACAATGCGTACTTTCATACAATTATCGATGGTCTGCGATACATACTGGTCCCGTTTTTGTTGTGATTCGCCTAGTTCTCCTGTTGAGGTTTATGATCGGTTTGAGTATAATATAAGGTAGAGTGCATGTGGGCAGGCTGGCGTGCGTGCAGGAGCAGCGCCTGCCGGCGGCGGACGGGCGCGTGTCGCCGGGCTCCTCGCAGGGCTCCAGCTTCACCGCGGGGCCCTCCTCCGAGGAGTTCGCCTCCGACAACCCCGCACACATCATACAGCCCACCAATAAGGTGACTAAAATCATTACCCTTATTTAACTGTACGCTATCAAATAAAGCATATGTTCGGCAAAAATAAATTACGCGTTTTCCTTCAAATTATTTAAGTTATATATTTACACTTTAATTAATCCGTGATTAAGGAAAATTATGAAATTTATTTTATGCTTCAGCAATATGCATTAAATATACCGTATCTAATTCAGAAACTATATGCAATCTTGTTTACAGGCTGATTAAGCGGACTACTTTGTTTTAGGATTTTTCGTATTTACAGATGCTATTATTATCAAAATTACGCTTAACAATTGCAGGTTTGCCAAAAGTTAAAATTTGCATTTTTTTCCAATACTAATTTATGTTGAGTGATTTATTTATATGTTGCTCCCCATGTCACTTGCATCTGCTTTTTGGGTTGTGATTTTATTTACCTGTGGCCTAATACTTACCAGATCCTTGCATGCACCCTCTCTTTCATATAAATAGTTAATAATAAACGGAGGCATTCACATTCGTTTCAATAATATCTAATCTTGAACAAACCAGGACTGCATTTTCCGTCATATTATATAGGTATATTTAAAAAAATGTGTATATGTAAATGCCTTAATAGTTCTTGAGGGATATAGACTTAACAACTGTTTAATTTTTCTTTGGTATTATAACTTGAGTAACATTGTTCACGAATAAATTCATAACAAACCTAATCGTCCAATATTACATTTCCGTAATAGCTATGCCACCTTTACCTTTCTTTAAGCGTGAGTAAAATATAATGATACTAACAACTAAATCCATTTAATAATATTCGAATAGTCTTGGTGTCATAAATCACTCAATATTATTCTTCATAAGGCTGCGCTTGTGTGCGGTAAGTGCTGCGGTCGTGCTCTCCTAAGAAAGCTATTAAAGTTCAAAAAATATTGTCCCTCAAATCGATTCATCTTTTTCATATTCGAATGCCTTTTTATAATCTTTTCACAAATTTATTTCTCCCTACTAGTATGTTGAGTCGTAGTACAATTTGCATGTGTTCGTTTTGTAAAAGTAGTTTTTAGAATTATCTACTCGTAAGAGAAAGTTTACTCGTACTTGAAGTAAGCTACATTAGTACATAGGTAGCAATATTTCCGAGCTTTTATTACTTACTTAGTCCTTGAAAACTGTATCTGATGGTCCGCAGAAATAATGGTTGCGCATGTTGATAGAATATTTCATTAGTATTTACATATAGTTCATTATATCAATAATATTCTAATGTGTTAAATGTTTCACTGTGTATTCTGGATATGATCATGACGATTGGTTTCCAAATTTAAAGCAGCATTAAAAGGCATAAAAATATACATTACCTACGTTACTTTAGTTCGTTCTTTTATGTAAATACCTTGTTTAGTCAAATGTATCCAACAAAATAGTATGATTGTGTAGTTAAATATTTGGTTCTTTACATTTTATACGTAAAAGAACTAACTATGGTGATATGAAATTGGCATGTCTGAATAAATCAAACCAAATGTTTCTCGTAATTGAATAGCTTATGTCACACTCTTGTCATAATGTAAGATGTAAGTGACGACATACGTATATGACGTCCTAAAAAATACCTGTGTTGATTGTTGATGAAAAGATTGGGTACTAGACCGTTTGAACCACGTAATCAAGTAAGTGAACAAGGAAAATATGATATGTCACCTAGAAAAATACATTAATTTTACAAAATGGCTGGTAACACTAATAGAGCTAACATGAAGTTATAGACTTCAAATCACGTTCCATGGAGCAATCAATAGCTCTGCTTGGTCAAGCCTTTCTCAAAAGGACTGAAATTATATATTATGTAAAAATATAATTACGAACCTACTAGCTAAGTTTATCGAACACATAGAGTGACTAAATAAGAAAGAATAATGAAGGTACGCATCTATCATCGTGATCAATTTGTAATTCCTACGGTTCAATATTTAAATGATTCTGATGAAATATGAACACATTTCAAAATACATCTATTCTTGAATAGTAAGTATTTCGAAAACACATTTTTTTCTCACTAAACAATGAAACACATATAAAAACCATGGACGTTTCATATAAATAGAAATGCTTTAGGTTGTATAAATAAGTAAGTGAAAAATATTAAAGTGTCCAGTACTTTCTCTTGCATCTAGGACAGAGTGTGGCTAATTCGGAAGAAGTAACAGAATACAATTATATTTTACTTGTAAGATCTGATTTTGCACTTGTCCTGCAACCAACGCACATTCCATAAACGTTGCATTCTTTGATTCTTGCTTCAGGAAAATAATGCCAATTTTAAAACAGTTTTCATCAGTTGATAATAAATGGAAAAAGTACTAGTAGTTGAACCTGCCACTAAATCACTGCCGCATCCAAATCAGTTTGCTATCCCATTTATTTTAAGCGTCGATTATAAGTAAAAACTTTGAGACTACGTGATAATTCATTTTGATTAAACACGTATAAATTAACATGCTAGGTACCTACATGAATCTGAGTTTGGAACAAAAATATAAATGCAACGATTTACATATATTCAAACAGAGGAACTGGATTTTCATAAATTATCACAGTCTCGAAACTTTTACACATCAATTTGTGCTTTGGGTACCATGTCGATGACTTAGTTCCCAAACTATTAAAACTATCGTATATCATTTGAAAACAGCAGCCGAGTATTTTTTTAATTACCTATGTCTGACATAGCAAATTATTATTAGTTATTTTGTAATATGTAATTTGAAAGCGGTTTGTTTACCCATCATAAATAATATTTATATGTAGGTACTAAACTTCATTTTAATAGATTCACTTTTGGCATGATTGTCAGTGACGTACAGAGTCCGGACAAATGTGCGTCATTGTTCACAATACTATGGACAATATGGACATGGCTCAAAAGAACAAATTTTAATAATTCCTTGAAATATATTTTCTATGCCTTAAGGTGACTATGTACTTAGATTTTCATGGTTACGGATATCAAAATTGTAATTTTCTGAAAACGATTAATTGATTAATTATTTATGCAACTTTGTAGTCATGTCCATATTAATGCGAATAATGACGCCTATTTGTCCGATCTCTGAAGACGTATCACTAACCATACCAATCTAGATAATAATATTAATAATAGTCATCAAATTACAGTCAAAACAAACCCCGAAATCATCACCACAACCCCAATTGTCTTAATTGTTACTGACTTATCCCACTTCTACTAATCACCTCTCGTACTCGTTCCTCAACGAAAATCGCATTTCCGTGAAATAATAAGTACGTTATGTTATATTATGTAACTACAATTTTATACATACTTTCCCTTTTTTCATAGTACGTAAATTAATAATCATTTCAAAAGATTTGTAATCAAATAAAGAGTTTCTGCATCTAATGTTACTACAGGTATTTCAGATTGTAATATTTACATGTGCTTATTTTTTGTAACTGGATGGGTCTGGGTGGAGACATTCCATTTGAAGTTGTGATATCAATTTTTATCATATCATTGTAGTCTATTTAAAAATAACCAATCTTACTACTATATTACAGTGGTGTTGAACAGCGCCATAAGCACGATATCACAAAATACAGATAGAGTTTTTTTTCTAATTTTGTACAGAGATCTTCATAAAGTTAAACTTTTTCGCTCGTGAGAGTATTGGGATATTATTTGAGATAGAATGAAGTTTCAGCGCTAATTATTAATGTAATTAATATTGTTATTAGTCAACTGTCCTCTTGATACGTGTATCTGTACCTAATGTTTTTAATTCTATTTTACGTTTCACAAGTTATTTTAACAAAGGCTTTCGTGGTTTTTTTCTGTGATGGTACTCTTCAGTTCGCGTGGAAAGACAGCCGATACTTCAGAGAAGCGATAGTTATTAACGAGTAATGAAAATCTTCGTAATAATTATATCCATACTATTATTAACTTTCTATATTTATCTTTTTTTTTAATTTTTCACTTTATTGTTTTTAAACTTTCATCTACCTTGGTTATGTAACGTAACACCCATTTTGCTATTGTCATGTAGGCATGTTGGTGCACTGGAAGACAGCACAGCGCTTTAGCTACTACCTCTGCCCTAAAATCGCTTCAAGATGGCTATTATGAGCTCCTTTTAACTTATAATTCGCATCTTTTTACAGTTCAGACAGTATTACATGAAGCGGTATGCATGTAAATTTAATATTTTGCTTTATATTTGTGAAACTTTATTGTTAAATTTAAGCATAACTACGTTTTTTGAAAACGAAGCTTCAATTATTCTACTATTATCTTAATCAAGCCTTTATAATGTTATATATATTATTCCAAGCTCGTTTTCATAGCAACATTTATTATTGAATAACCGGTAATGGCAGTTTATTTCATAACGCAGAAGAAACTTATTTTTTTTTTATTGAATTAAAAAAATAAGTTGATATGCGCTCTGTCAATACCTAGTTAGGTAACTAGGCAGCAGGTAGTGAAAATAATACTGGAACAGAAGCCAATAAATTCATTTCGATTCACATTTATTCAGAAAAAATAAGAAGCAGATCATTTAAATTTTTTGGTGCATATGTTATTATTTAGATAAGATTCTATTAAAGGGGTGTTCCCAAGGCATAACACAAAGGGAATTCCTGGGATAGACAACCGTAAAGATAATTATGTGTAACACATTATGTAGGTACCTAAACTCTTACTTACGTATCGTTATAAACGTCTAATTGCCACGGAAGATTTGTTTTTATTGTTCTTAAAGTAAACTGAAAATAAAAACTGAGAAAACTGGATAAAGTCGAGAAAGCTAGAAATTAGCTATGTCCAGAAAATGCTATCAGAGAATTTCAAATCGGTTTCATATGAATGCTATATGAAAGATTAATCTTTTGAAGTAAATTGTAAGAAGTCCACCTCCATTTAAAGAAGAATATAATATCCGTACGTCAATGCATTATTTGAAATCAGCCGAAATCATTCAAGATTCATGGAAAAGTATGATTATTAGAGTAGTATTGATTTTTTTTCTAATATCACACCAAATACTGTATTGTGTCTTTTTAAAATAGACTAGGTAATATATAGGTAAATAAAAAATAGTACCTATAAGAGTACGTAATCAAGCTCGCTTGGCTACCTTTAATCAAATTTTATGAAGAAAGTCAGACGAACACGAACGAGAGTGAAGAATTCACGTAGGTATAATAAATGCTATTTAAGGGGCAATCTATACCTTACAGGGTTTTAACTAGGTAAGCTCATACTTGACTGCAACATCCTAATGGATTTAATGGTTTCTTAGCGCCAGAATTCCGCATGTTACATTTTTTAACGCCTGATTAATTAATTTATACATTTTTAAAAATGTGATACTAATTATGGCTTCTAACGCCGATTTAAAAATTCACATGAATATCATTTCGGAAAATAAATTTATAAGAATTGAAAAACGTGCCTTCTCGTATAGGATATGATCCTAAGAAAGTTATTTTTCATGTACATACATTGGTGGTAATGGTTGTGTACCCAATCAAATTTATTGTGTATGTAACCAACATTTATTTGTTTTTACACATTTTTGTCTATTACCTATCAAAGTAACTATTTCAACAATTCATAACTTTCTTAATATTTTTAAATCGGCTTTAAAATTTTAAGGATTACGATTTAAGTCAACATCGTGCCACTTCTGCGTTGAGTATACGAATTAATGGGGAATTTATTTTAAATTGTATGTTAAAGG
>JALPQI010016027.1:0-32282 GCA_025490895.1 Thaumatotibia leucotreta | reverse complement strand
TGTTTGAGCACTTGTAATGCCTAAAATACTTAATTATGGTGTTATAAATACCACGTGCACCCGTATTCGTGTTTGAAATTTTAAAATTGCCACCATTTAATTATCGTTGGCACAAAAAAAAATTGTTTGGTAATTTATCAATGAAATTGATTGTAGTTTAAGCCCTTAACAGTCTATAGGGTATTTGCTTAGCGGTTAGCTTACCACTAACCAAACAGCCTGTAGATTGATTCAAGAAAAGGTTTTAAAGCCAGAACGAGTGCTAGTTTTTGATAATAATTAACTTTATAAATTATAAATATCGGCTAAGGCCGAGTGGCCGAGTGCATCAGCCGCGAAAGCTAAGCACGTGGGTTTGATTCCCACCTCAGATGTTGGTGATCTTGGTCGTTTTTTCTTTGGTATATGATGTTTAATATTTATAATTGATGTAGTATCAAGAAGTGTGATTACCGAGGAAAAAATAAAAGTACAAGTTAATAAAACATTCATAATAAATAACTTGAATTGTGTTTTCACAATTACTTCAATAATTCACTATGTATTTTATTCCTTCTCAATCCAATTACGTATTCATTAGAGATATTTTACAACGTAAAGTACTAAAGCTGAATCACTGATATACCAGAGGTAATAAGGTCTGATAACCTGCAATGTTTTTCGCTTTTTGCACGCTAGGGAGCAAAGTTTTAATTAGCATTTTTTACATCGACGGGAAAGTTGGGACCAGCGGATGCGACAGAGCTGTTTTAACTAATATTTACCATTCGAGAGTTGCAAGTCTGGATTGGCATAAATAAATAGAGGATGTTTCCTGGGTCACAAATAAACTCGCACACACTGTATTATACAGGGTGCTATCATGACCCGGGCTTTTACGAATAATAAATAATAGGCAAATAAATAACTAAATATATGGGACATATTACACACATCGACCTAGTCCCACGGTAAGCTCAATTAAGGCTTGTGATGTGGGTACTATGCGACGACATGTACGTATAATAGATAGATACATATGTATAGATACTTAAATACATAGGACATAGACAGCCATGACCAAGGAATAAATATTTGTGATGAATAAATACACAAATAATGCCCTCGCCGGGATTCGAACCCGAAACCTCCAGCTTCGTAGGCAGGGTCATTACCGACTAGGCTACAGAGGTTGACGGTAATAATTTGCATTACTAGCAATCGTTTTCAAGTATTAAAATGTGAAAATTATGATCATACAATTAAGTGTAACGCGTGTACTGCTTAGTTGTCAAACGTTGCAAGTGGCTGCGATCTGTCATTGTCAAGTGCAAATTAACGATTCATTTTGAACTACCATGCTTCTCCATTAACTTTTCTTATTAAAATTATAATATCATTTATTGGACCATGTATGAATTTTAGTTGTTACAAAATAATTATAGTACACATGGATTCTGACAGGGTATGGCTACATGTTCTTAGAAAACCACCTAACTATAGTCCAAGCGCTCCCAACAATGGTCCATAACTTAATCGAATATCTTCCATTAGGTGTAATTGTTATATTATTCGTGCTATTTATAGGCAATAACTCCTCATTAATAATAAAAAAAAAACTTGGAAAAAGCCAAAAGATGATTGGGACTAATGATTATAGGAGTTGAAATTTGTGGACCATAGTTGTCGTATTGGACCATAATTAGGTGGTTTTACGGTTTTTGAATTAAATAGTGCTCACGAGTTGGCTAAAAGTGTACAATTGTACATCGCATTCCTCGGTTTCAATAAAACCCAGTATTACGTTAACACACTGTATACAAGTCATACTGAACAACTTTTAGTATGGGACCAACGCAGAAATCACAAAAAAAAACACTTCCGAAATGTCGAGAATAGATCGCGTAAGCACATAATTTATTTATTGGCGCGATATATCATCAATATCATCATCATTTCAGCCATAAGACGTCTACTGCTGAACATAGGCCTGTTTGGACCTCTTCATACACCGGTTAGATGCGTCCTGCATCCAGCGTGTCCCGGCTACCTTCATAAGGTCGTTTGTCCATCTTGCGGGTGGACGTCCTACGCTGCGTTTGCCTAGCCGTGGTCTCCACTCGAGCACTTTTCGACCCCATTGACCATCTGCTCTGCGTGCAATGTGGCCTGCCCATTGCCACTTCAGCTTGCTAATCCGGAGGACTATGTCAGTAACTTTAGTTCGTCTACGGATCTCCTCATTCCTGATTCGATCACGCAGAGAAACTCCGAGCTTAGCCCTCTCCATAGCTCATTGGGCGACTCTGAGTTTAAAGATGAGGCCAATGGTGAAGGACCACGTTCCACGTTAGGAAATGTTGTTGACTCATCATCATCATCATCATCATCATCATATCAGCCGAAAGACGTCCACTGCTGAACATAGGCCTCCCCCAAAGATTGCCACAATGACCGGTCCTGCGCCACCCGCATCCAGCGGACTCCTGCGACCTTCACCAGGTCATCGGTACACCTTGTGGGGGGCCTACCCACGCTACGCCTTCCGGTACGTGGCCACCACTCAAGAACCTTCCCGCCCCAACGGCCATCGGTTCTACGCGCAATGTGCCCCGCCCACTGCCACTTCAGTTTAGCGATTCGGAGAGCTATTTCGGTTACTTTGGTTCTGTTGCAGATGGTCTCATTTTTAATCCGATCACGCAGAGAGACTCCTAGCATAGCCCTCTCCATTGCCCTTTGGGTGACTTTGAGCCTTCTTATGAGGCCCATTGTAAGCGGCCACGTTTCAGTACCGTATGTCATCACTGGCAACACACACTGATTAAAGACTTTCGTTGTTGACTAAATTCAACTAAAGATGAACGTGCTGTAAAACGTTCTACAAGCACATTTCTAGTTTCACCTTGTACACTGAAATAATTTTGAATTTACAAGGCTATAAAAATATTTGCTGAATTGCAACTTGGCTATAATTCTGGCTGGCCAGGCCAAGTCACGAACTAGCCAGAATAATCTCATTTCAGCTCCAACGACGTGACGTTTTGCTCTTAAACTGGACTGGACGAAAATTGCTTTTGACATTTGTTCAAAGATTAAATGTCAAGTTTAAACTAGTTTCGTCCAAGTCTGAAATGGAGGAATGCTAGAAATGCTTCATTTCGATGGTGAATATACGTAATGAAATTATTTTTAAAGGTTTGCCCATCGGCGTTAAATTTGCAGGACATTATCAAAATATTCTCGAAAATTAGAAATTATCTTTGAAAATTCTTCAAGTTTTCAGACAAGTCTCAGCCTCCGTAGCCTAGTTGGTAGTGACCCTGCCTACGAAGCTGGAGGTTCCGGGTTGAAATCCCGGCGAGGGCGTTATTTGTATTTAAGTATCTATATGTATCTATCTATTATATATATCGTCGCTTGGTACCCACATCACAAGCCTTAATTGAGCTTACCGTAGGACTAGGTCGATTTGTGTAAGATGTCCCAAGATATTTATTTATTAAGTTCTTAACGGCAATTTAGTACGATATTTTTAAGAATTTAAAATAAAATGAATACTGAAACCGAGTTTTTATTAAAGTTCAGTGCTTAATTATCGCTACAAACCTGACTTAATTAAGTTTTTCTTTTTAATTTCATAGTTTTTCTAAAATGTGCTTTAGTTTGTTTTACCCACGCAATTTTTTTACAGTTAACGATCGGTTCATTTGACTACTACACACCGGAGTCATATTACCTTATCAAGGACCTTAGAAAATTCTAAAACTTCTATTATTTAGGTATTTATTTATGAAGTCTTTTTCCATTAGTCACCGTAAGTAAGGTGGTATTTCCTTCGGTAATTTGAATTGACTAGACATGTTCTTTCCGTGGACCCTTAATATATTCTATTAATTTTCATTCCTATGCCTAGTCTCGTAATATACGAAATTTAACAGCTAACAGGCAAATTATTGCCAAAATAAACCAAGTCACACTTCCACGACCGCGAACTAAAACACATACGAACCGTAATTTTCATCACAATCTTACCAAATTTCATTCCCGCCACCACATTCGTCCCGCAATAACAATTTAACGAATAACAACATAATGTCCGCAGTAGATTGCTCCCTGTCAATCTAATATTTATGTGGGTTTGTATTTACGACGCGCAACGGATATTGCTATGTCCAGGGAATCGCGGCGTATCTCATCATATTACTGGCCGTAAACGGGTTTAGGGACCGCGTTATACGAGACTGAATCATTTTTGCTTTTTAAATGGGCTTGAGTTTATTGAGCTGTGTTTGGTACGTAATGTTGTGGGAATATTTTTATTTCAGATTTATGAAGGTCTCGCGAGGAAAGATACTTATGTGACGATGTATCGTAGGTACGTGAGTCTGAGTTTGCTTTTAAACATGTTCTTATTCACGCAGAGAACGTAAATCAACACATACTTTGTAATAACCGTCGCGGTCTTTAAACGAATAAACACACACACATTCTTATAATATTTTTTTAATTATTCTGCTTACTTCCGGAGTTAGGGGTAGGAAAACTAAATAATAGGTGGTAGATGTCTACAAAATAGGCATTTATACGCTCACGTGCTTTGATTCTTGCGATAAATTTTATTGATTAACAATTATCTCTCATGTTTAAACGACAAACGGGTCTTAGTCGTGTAAACTTACGTTTAATTTTGCAAACGTTTCGTTATCCAAAACTATGGCCGCGACATGGGGCCTATTTCTCGAAAGCCTGTAACTTGTAATATAAACGGAAGTCTTTATCTAACTAATGCTATTAAAAAGAGACTTTCACTTATATTACAAGTTACAAGCGTTCGATAAACGGGCCTCTGTCATTTTCAAGACAGAATTAACGGTTTATTTGAAGTTTATTGCTTTTCACTCAACTTCTCTTAGAAAGTTTATGAATCTTTAAATTTGAGTACATATAATGCTCACGGTTCAGTTTAAGATCTGTATAATCTTTGCCCAGTTTCAATAAAGGCCTGGATAATTGTAACCTGTAGCTATTCAGTATATTATGTAAAGGTGCATTCAGACCAAACGAGCATTCGCTATTCTAACCCCCTACTCTACGAAATTCGATCGTTACACAAAACGTGATTCGTTGATTTCGTAGAGTGGGGGATAGAATAGCGAATGCTCGTTTGGTCTGAATGCACCTAAATACAGACATGTTTCCGCAACTAAGGTAGTCGCCTATTTTGTACTTAATATTCTACGCCGTAAGAACAACTCACTCTCCCAAATTACTTTATCCAACTATCCACCTAAATATCCAAAACAGAATCCCAACACAAATAACCTAATTTACCAAATGGTTACATATCGCGCGCCGCCCTCCCGAGACTAGGGGTGTCGATTTGGTGAAATTGGCCCGCGGGCCTATATTGCGTACCCTGTTTTATTGCCTGATGTTCATTGTATTTCTCTTTGATGGACAGCCCTGTTTTAATGGTCATTAGTTTGAAACTAGTTCGAGGAGGTAATTGGACTTGTTATAATTGTGTTTGTGTCATGAGATTGTATTTAACTATTATTAAATATTAATATCGTTCTCTTCAGCTTCGTCGCAATACAATAGAGCGAAGACACATTTAAAAGCATGCGTACGCATATTGTCTAATAAAATTGGCTGTTTAGTATGAAACGTGTAAGCATGCGTACGCGTGCGGAAAGCTGGACGCGGTCCCATACTAAACTGACATTTTCTATAGACAAAATGCGTACGCATGCTGATAAATGTGTCTTCACCCCAAGTCAACCTCTCTTGATTCATAGTAGATGTCACACTGCGTGCACGTCACGCGCACGTCCACGCTACGCAAGCAGTGTGTGATCTAATATGACATTTATATACACTACAACGCGCTCGCCACGCAAAGCTCACGTGCTGCACACGTATTTGGTGTGGCTTAGGCTTATAACGAATACGAATACATTTTGTCACCACCGTAACTTCCAGTGGGTGTAGTTAGATTTAACTAAGGGATTAAAGTATCATATTAAGTAAACATTACAAAAACATAGATTAAGTATTTTGTAATTGCTGTTGATGTCCTTAATAGCTAAATAAATAAATAAATCAGTGACGGTTTATTGAAGTTTGATGATGGGCACCCACAAGATGAACAGACGACCTTATGAAGGTCGCCGGGACACGCTGGATGCAGGTCGCATATAACCGGTACATGTGGAGGTCCAGAGGGGAGGCCTGTGTTCAGCAGTGGACGTCTTATGGCTGAGATGGTGATGATGATGGGCACCATCTTAGTGGACACAGTAGCGACAGTAGTGCGATCGCCAATCCGCTTGCCCAGCGTGGCACCCAATTAGCGTGAAACTAAAAAACTAAAAAATCTTAATTGCAATCAGCTTTGTAACAACATTTAACACTTTGAGCGCGGGGAACTCCCGATAGTACGGTCAAATCGTACATCATTTTATCCTAAACTCGCAAATCAAGTAGTATCGCTGCATTTTTGGTATGTTATTTAGACACCACAGGACAGTATAAAACCACATTTTGCAAGCAAAAAAAAGTTGTACTAGCTGGGTAGTACGCGACAAACTGCGAAATTTATGGTCATTTTTTAGTTTCTGATTTTTATTTAAAAAACCTTATGTTTTTGATATCATAAGTTATTAAACGTTTAAAGACTAATAAATTTCCAACAAGTTGAGCTAAGATGCATTACCGTAGGTCTTATAGTTTCAGAGATTCGAGACTTTAAAAAGTACTCCTTTTTGTAAACTAGATGAAATTTTATATTTTGCTAACGTTTTCGGCTTAATATCGCCTCACCTAATTATGCTACGAAAAACATGCAATAATGACCTTATAGCGCACTTAATATTCTTTAATTTAAGGGTAAAATTAGGTCAGTGAACTTTGTAGTTGAAAGTATAAACGCGAAATTCAAAAGGCAGGAGGCCAGCTATCTACGTTTTTCATACAAATCGCAAGTCGAGTTGCAAATCAGCAATTTTGGTATATTATAAAGGCCTTATAGATATATACAAAAATGCATATTAAAAGAAAAACAAAAAAATAATTTGGGTCTAGGATGTAAAAAACGGAAAAAAATTCGGACTTTTTTTAGTTTTTGACGTTTAACTAAAAATCTATTATCTTTTAAACTAAGAAAGAACATTAAATTTGAAAAGATTTGAGCAACGTTGCATCACCGTAAGTAATATATATTTTGAGATACATTTCATAAAGTGCCCTTTTATCAAAACATAAACAAATTTTAGGTTACGTTAAAGCTATTCACTAAATATTGGCAAAACGTTCGCGCTAAGTAAAAATTGTAATTGAAGATTATAACTACATTAAATTTGAAACAAATTGAGCCGATAACAATTACTGTAATTCTTATAGTTGGGGGTATACGAGGCTTCAAAACATGCATTTATTTTCTTAACTTAATGAAGGGCACATTTTGAAATGTCGTATCTCTAAATCTATATAATTTAGGGTAATGCAAGGTAGCTCAAATCCCTTCAAAATTAATATTTTTTCTAAGTTTTGTAGCAATTAGTTCAAAAAGATAATAGTTTTTTAACTAAACGTCAAAAAGTAAAAGAAGTCCAATATTTTTTCAGTTTTTTTCGTCATGCCGAAATTCCTTTTTTGTTTTTATTGTAATATGCATTTTCGTACGTCTTAATAGGGCCTATATAATATAATAAAATTGCAGCTTTGCAACACGACTTGCGATTTGTATGAAAAACTTAGATAGCGGGCCTACTGCCTTTTGAATTACGCGTTTTTATTTTCAATTACAAAGTTTGCTGACATGATTTTACCCTTTAATGAAATAATATAAAGTGCGCTATAAGGTCATTATTGCATGTTCTTTGTAGCATAATTAGGTGAGGCGATATTAAGCCGAAAACGTTAGCAAAACTCAAAATAACGCTAGTTTACAAAAACGAGTACTTTTAAGAAGTCGCAAATCTCTGAAACTATAAGACCTACGGTAATACATGTTAGCTCAACTTGTTAGAAATTTATTAATCTTTAAACGTTTCCTAACATATAATGTCAAAAAACAAAAGGTTTTTTTTTATAATAATCAGAAACTGAAAAATAACCATAAATTTCGCAGTTTTTCACGTACTACGTAACTAGCACAACTTTTTTTTGCTTGCAAAATGTGGTTTTATAGTGCCCTATGGTATCTAAACAACATACCAAAAATGCAGCTATACTGCATGCTTTGCGAGTTTAATGTACAGTTTGACCGTACTACGAGGGGAGTTCTCTGTGGGAGGTCCATTTTCGTTACAAAGCAGAAAAATCACGTGGTAGCCTACGAGCGTAGCGCGTAGCACTCGTCCGCAATTAATTAAGTACAATATCTTTAGGAATTTCAACTCGATCGGCGTTTTTATATTATAGTATGGCTTATAGAGCTTATAACATGAACGCTGAAACCTAGTTATTATCGAAATTTAGTGCTTACTTCGTTGCTTATCATAAACAACGCTGTATTCCAAAATAGTACGCGCTTGCAATTGGAATTCTTGTGCTTCATTGTTAGAATTCAAATAAGGTATTAGTTGAGATGCAGCGTTGTATATCATGATAAGCGTCGAATTGTCGTTACAAAGCTGACTGAAATTAAGGTTTTTAATTTCACGCCAATTGGGTGACCCAAAAATGAAAATGCCCTAAAACAGTTATAAAAGGAAATGCATACTAGGGATGAAACTAAAATATCCATGTAACTCTATAACCCCATTATAAAACTGCATCTCTTCCCAAAATGCATAAACATGAAACCGGAACCACTACAAAACAATGCGCACGAATTTCACAAATATAAAATAATCCAGGTAAACAATGGAACTCTACAGTTTGAGAACTACGTGCTCTACGATAATAAAGTTTGAGCATTGTTAAATAAATGTACTTACTAGTTGTTTGAATAATAAATATCGAACGACAATATTATAACTACACAAAAATATAAAGTTCAACTTATACCTATAATAATTATTTTGATTTAAACATTGACAATTATCACCAAAGATCAGACAAATGTGCGTCATTGTTCGCAATAATATGGATATGACTCAAAATTTGATTTAATGAATAATTAAACGAATAATTTCTTGAAATTTGATTTCGAAGCTGTGAGGTGACAAAGGTTTTCATAGTTATTGGTTTCAAATAAGTAATTTTCTGAAAATGGTTAAATGATTGATTTTTCAATCAACTTTGTAGTCATGTCCATATTATTGCGAGCAATGACGCACATTTGTCCGATCTCTGATTATCACTCATATTTTAACGACAAACGAGTCTTAATCGCGTTAACTGAAGAGTAATAGTATCCTGACGTTTCGGGCATGACGTTACACCCGTGGTCGCAGGCAGACTCAGACTACCTTAAACACAATGTTCTACCTTAGGATAACCAGTAGGTGCAGGCATATATTGCTTGCTCTTAGAGTATGGTCAAAGGCGCCTAACCTTGTAAGGGATTGAATATATTTGAGAAAATTTACGTATGGTTGCTAAGACCGAGTGGCCGAGCGGTGCATGCATCAGTCGCTGAAGCTGAGCACGTGGTTTCCATTCCCACTTCGGACATTGGTGATCTTGGTCGTTTTTTGTTTGGTGTATGACATCGAATATTTATTATTATAACTATACGTCGATAATTTTCTAGCCGGAACGAGAGATTGACTAAATCAAACATCGACATTACTGTTATCGATAAATATACCCTATTCTTATTTAAAGATGCTAACTTCGTAAAATCATAACCAACCAAGAAATACAGGACCCATCTTCATCTACGCTTTATTTTTAAATATCTAATACTTCACATGAATTATTGCCTAAGGCGTTATAGTATTTCTTATAAATATTTATTTTGTTCTTTTAATGTAAAGTATAAAAAAATGTATCGTTTTGAATATGATATGCATTATTGTAGTTTATCTGTAAGTTACTGCGCATTATTTATTTATTAAATTTATTTATTGACTACACCAAGGCTATATCGATAACAATTATGTCGATGTTTAATTTTGTCAATCTCTCGTTCCTGCTAGAAAAATATCGAGGTATAATTATAACAGTAGACGTCTAATAATATACTTCATCCATTATTCAAAATCCAATGCCGCGTAGTGATTAATTTCTATAAATATACATTCCATTATCCTTTCTAAAAATATTTCAGTCCCCAAAAACAAAAAGCGGTCCTATCAATCTCGATTACATTGAATTACGGAACACAAAAAGTACATAAAATCAACACATGAAGGCAGTAATGTAATAAATATGACAGAGATTGATATCATATCGACAATGTGTGATATTTCATATTTTGTTAACTCACTTTTGGGTTCCAAAACAGAAGGGGTATTATGAAACCAGAAACAGAAGGATATTCAAAAGTACATATTAAAATATTACCGAATCGGGTTGGTTACTCACGTATTTAAGTCGATGGTTGTTCGATATGTTTCGACCCATTAAGAGGGTCCTCGTCCGGAGCACCCTCGGCCAAAGACGCGTACTGCGGGCCTGCGCCCTGCTGCTGCTGCGGTTCGATAATATTTTAATATGTTTGAGTCTCACGTTAGTTATAAATTCGTCATAGTGGACACATTACTGCGATCGCCAATCCGCTTGATTATGGGCATTTATCTCCTAATGCGTCTATACGCATAGTTAATAGCAGAGGCCTATGTCCAGCAGTGGACTAGGCTGATGATGATGAGGACGACGACTTATTTTTTAGCCACCTTGTATATTTATGAATCCAACTCAACTACTACAACTCACACAAAAATCTCACCCACCATCTAAACCACAGATGTCATATATACCATAAGTCAAGCAAACGTATCTACTTAGCGTGTCAAATGAACTCAGTGAAATCCACTGAGTTGTCCGTCTTTAATCGCAGCTTGCAGCTTTCGGGCGTCAAATTTAAGTTGAAGTGAACAAAAACATTAATAATGCCTCCTTAAGTAATATTAATTGCAACAACACAAAAACATATATTATGAATACTCAAGGGCCTGAGACATATTTAAAATCATAGGCAAGTAACAACTTCAGTACAAAATCTGACACGCTCGGCCGCCATGCAAATGAATGAAAATGTTTCTTCTATTCAAATCTAATTCTGTGATCTAAACGTACCAATACTGTTTCTTACTTCGCCCAAAGGAAACCGATAATGCAAAACACAGTATATCGAACGTAGCAAACCCAGCTTATCACACAAAGCGGTCAGGGAATTATCAATATCTCGGCATCGGCAAAAATCTGCAGTGGCACGTGATGCCAATGGCTGAGATTGGGCGCCGTTTGCACTGGCGAGTTACTGGCACGAGAGTACTTGACTACTTAAAGTCCATTCATCCTTAATTGTCTTATGTAGTAAACAACCTTCTAACCTAAAAGTACACGTTCTCTGTTGTAAACTGCCATATTTGCCTATACCAAAATACCTGAGTCCGTATTTGTGCAGTCCGTCCGTAGTGATTAGTAAATTGCTTAATTTGTAATCAAGGAAACAGCAGTTTACAACAGAAAACGTGTACTTTTAGGTTACAAAGTTGTTTACTACGTAAGACAACTGAATACAAATATTTTATTTCCAAAAAAGGTAAAGAAACCTTACATTTAATACTGACCCCACACTAGGCGGTGCCTGTCCCGTGGGGGAGGTTACAATTTACAGAACAGGAGTAACATACGTTTTACGGCTAGCGGTAACAATACTATTATTTAATGAATTAAATTACAAAATAAGGACGGAGATGGGAGAAATTATAACTTAAATACAATTTTAGAATACTAGAACATTTAAAGACTTATAACTTGAAAAGAGACTTGCTTGTATATATTTATTTACCCCCTTATTCATAAACGTCTGCTAACTTAACAAGCCGCAAATAATTGTTTGTCCCATTCGGTCTTAACAATGTGTCCATAAAAGCAAACGGGACAAACAATTATTAGTGGTTTGTTAAGTTAGCAGACGTTTATGAATAAGGGAGTTAGTCTTCAAGGACAGATTTTTCAATCCCAAGTTAACAGTACATATTTGTCAAATAAATGTTAGCTCTGTCTTTTTTTTGACTGATGATCTTAGAAAACAATGGTGATCATTTTAACTAACGAAAAGGTTAATATGGGGATTGAAAAATGAGCCCCAAGTAAAGTATTTTTTTTTCTATCTCGTAGTTCAAAATAAAACGACAACGTAAACGACAGGCTTTTCTCTTACCAGCGATGTTTGACAGTCAATTTTTATGTAGCAGGAAATCAAGACGGAACAAAAAAAAAACAATAACAATATTCAATTCATTTTAAGAACAAAATACAATACACCTGTATTCATTTATCAATGTGTACACATCTTTTTACGACACCAAACTGCCGTTTGATTACCAAATGCTTGCTCGTATTGCCCATTGCCTAGTTGCCGTTCGGAAGATAATCATAAATATTTTGAGTTAACGGTCTCCAAGCCAGTTTTTTGACAATCAAACATCAGCCATTTGACTAACCAAACAAAAGTGGGAAAAGGAATGCAATGAATAACTTTGGCAAGTTACTGGCCTGGCCCACAAGTTAGTGAGCTTAACCGTTTATGTACAGTCACGTCTAATAATATCGATGGCAAAAAGCGAGAACGTAGTAACCGCCAAAATGCAAACTTTACACCAGAGCCAAAAAACTTTTCGATTTCAAGAAAAAAAATCATAACTCTTTCATTTATGAACAAAAATTCTTGATATTTGGATCTAATTCATAACTTATGGTTTTCTTTCAACTGTCATATTTAATATTTAACAAAAAAGACTGGTTTACGACTTAGTGGCGGTTACGACAATTGAACTCTTTTTTTCGTTACGCGAAAACGCTGTAAACGCCAGAAGTAAACATACTAAAATAATGAAACGAGTAAAATGTCCATAAAGCAGAAACGCTGTAATGATGCATTTATTTATTTTGAAGATGCAATAATGTTGACGTAAATGTCATTACGCTCTTTATAGGACTAACTGAAATGTGGTAAGTGTCCACCGTCAAAAAGAAACTGTGAAAACAAAACGACTTAAGTATCAATCAACTTTTGTTAACATGTTTTTGTAAAATGTTTACAATTTTTAAAAGCTGGTTTCTTTCAAATTAAAAGCTCAGATGCAACAATTACAGTCTTAATATATCAAACACTACCTAGTCTCAATTACTCTGTATAAAAACATTATGAAAGTTACTTAAAACCTGTGTTGCTTATAACATTTCAAAAGGCTAATAAAATCTCTTATACAGTGTGTTACCATGACCCAGGCTTTTACGAAAATGGCTAATAATACGCATTACTGGCAATCGTTTTCAAGTATTAAGAGTTGACAAATATTTAAATTAACTGAACAATTATTTTTATTTCGTTCGAAAGATCAATGTAACGCGTGTACTGCTTAGTTGTCAAACGTTGCGAGTGGCTGCGATCTGTCATTGTCAAGTGCCAATTAACGATTTATTTTGAAGTACATTGCTTCTCAATTAACTTTTCTTAGAAAGATAATTACTTTAAAAAAATAGGATTTTTAAACAAATAATGCACATGGTTTGGCTAAGAATCTGCATCTCAATCCTCGGTTCAAATAAAAGCCTGCATCATGTTAACACACTGTATAAAATCACAACCTTGTATCATGCTAAAACAAACATAAATATTCTTAGGGTTAATCCAGACTATAATATTCTTATCTGCTAAAACGAAATAATATTATTATAGGTAATGAGGTTCAATATTCCCGTGAAAACTTTAAAACTTTTTAGATTTTATCCTCAGTTTTGGCATTAAATTGTCTCTTAAATAACTTTTATCGATATAAAACTCACTACCTATTAAACCCACTAACTATAAAATATGTTTTGAATGTAAATATTACTTTTAATATATTTGCAAAGATAATACTATTTACAGGTATTGGAAAAAAAACACAAATCATTCTTAAAACTAAAATAATAATAATTAACTTAAAGTACCACATCCCCCAAGTCGCTTCCCTGTGGGAGAGTGCTCATAACACTGGCTACATTTCCTCGCTGGATGGCAATGCCTAACCTCTGGCCAAGAAATGTGCCAGCCCTATGGTCACCTATATTTTACAGACAAACGGGTCTTAATCGCGTAAACTTACGTTTAATTATATCCTGACGTTTCGGGCATGACGTTACACCCGTGGTCGCAGGCAGACTGGACTATGGTCACCTGTTTCCTCAGACAGCCTTTTTCCCAACTCCTTAAAAAGTTTGTGGGCGCCAGGACCCCACGACCCCAGAGTCTCCACCGCTAAAGCCGCGAAGTCATGGCCACCACAAAGGCCGGTGTACATCCTATGTTTTAAGACCTCCGCAGCCAAAGCCGCCCGACCCACCCCCAATTAACCGGCCTTCCAAACTGCCACGGTATGAGCGTCATCCCAGCTGGTCTCTTGCCATCGTCACGAGCCAGGCCAGGGGGCTCGGCAGGCACGCGCACGCTAGGAAAAGCAAGACGGATCACGTCATTCAGACTGGCGTGGCGGGGTATACGACCAGCGCTCCTCCGACAGGAGTGGCCGTGGCCACCCCCGGGAGTCTACCTCACAACCGCAATAGCAACGGTGGGGGACAACTATATCCGCACCCAAGCGAAGCCCAGCAGCCAACCTTAGGGAATTATTGTCCAGCAATGTGGCGCAACTCCTGGAAGGATAAGATAAGCTTGTAGCCAATATCCCGACTTCCTTTCCGACGCTACAAGCAGACGGGCTTTTTCAGCTGAGGAGGTGGTGGAGTCAAGCAATTCCAACTGTGCCCCGCGGCACTGAGGCTCATCCCAAGCCCTCTGCACGTCCCACCCTGATGGCAATTCGTCGCTGGGACAGGCCAAATTCCAAACATTTATCGCCTCCGCCAAATACGCTACCTCGAAATCGAGTAGTGATGGATTGAGGATACTTCCTACGAGAGTAAGCGTACTGTGCACAGACGATAAAAAAGCGGGAATAGCAAAACTCGACACCCGCCGTAGACCTAGGCCACTAAACCGTATTGGAAGAGTTGCCTGGATTAACTGCCTCTCATCCAGTTTGATATTTAAGATGTTTTGCATTGTGGTGTGTATCAAAATGTCCAACTTCTCACACAGTTGCGGAAACTTCCAAAAAGGACTGCATCGCATGGCATACGTCAACTTAGGCACGAGGAGACAGAACCGGAGAATGAAAAAAGCCATGTGCGAGGAGACCTTGAGCAGACAGTCTGAATGCTGAGAGAAACGCTGATTTGGGCATCAACAACAGGCATTGATTCCTCAAATACAGGGGCTTCAAGTAGATGAAGAGAATCCGCGTTCATCACCTTGATACCTGGACAGATATTCTCAAAATTGCTAATAATTTGGGGCCTGCTTACGTTGCCTGAGCTCACATACAGCTCACATTTTCCCGTATTCAGTTCAAGACCTATTTCTCTAAACTTAGCAGCTAAGGAGGTCAAATCACTCAGAACAGACTCTGCCTCGCCCCCGAGGCTACCGTCGTCCAGGTACCACATGTTGAGTTTACTGCCAAGCGTCGAGATAATAGGGTGGATTGCAAGGCTAATAAAAGGCGGACCCGAGTGGATCACCCTGTTGACAAACTATTGCAGACAATATGTTGTGCTTCGAGTACTTTCAATCTGAAGGGCTGCTGTAACATTGCCGGACATAGGAATAGAATCCTTCTCTCTTAACAAAGCATCGCGACCGACGGAGTTGAAGGCATTTTTAATATCAATCTTAACCATTACAAGCTCTTTGTTGCTTAGCAAGAAAGTGTTACTTATTATTTAATTTCCAAAATAATTATTCAACAATTGTTTGAACACAGCTATCACATCAATTATAAAAAAAAATCTTTGAACTAATCTCACTGAACCATTATCAATATTTAACTTAAATAACTAAACGTTATCATTACTATGGTACCGTACAAAATAAAATTGTTATTATTTTATTTAAATAAAAACTTGGAGTCATTTTTCTTAGGCAGAATATCACTTGAAATTAAAATAGAAACCTAAAAATTTAATTCCAATGGAATTCATTTTCACTTCACGGACACACAGAGTACACAGACTACGTACACCCACTCGCTCCGGTGATCGCCAGTAGTCTAAATCACAGGTCGTATTCACGAGCCACATCACTGCGAGCGCACATTTTTATTGCTGTATCTTCAAGCGGTACCCACATCACGTTGTGTTTCAAATGTCGTTACTGTGGCTTGGTGCTAATTCATTTTCGAATGAAATGTAGTAAGCGTCAATCATTGACAATTTATTTTAGGATAATTGCAGTAAACTTGGTTCGTATTTTTTTCACTACATTCATTAATGCTGTAACCGCCACAGAACAAAATTTCGGCAACGCTGTTACCACCACACGCTTTGATTTATGAAAAAACTAAATTGGCGTAAATGTACTCGTTTAGAAAATTGCTACTTTTTAGGTGTTTACAGCAATTAGATGTGGGCATCGTCAAAAAAATACATTCGTTTTGCAACGTAGTCCAGTTTTTTCTAAGCGTCGTAGAGACATGGGACCCAGACCAGTCGACGCAGAAAAATTCGCTGATTCCGAATATGCAAAAAAAATTTTTTCGACCAGGTGGCGGTTACTACGTTCTCGCTTTTTGCCATCGATATGTATATATTTCGGAACGTATGTCAAAGGCATGAGGATCAAAATCGTATACATATTATTAGAGCCGACCGTACTTAGGTTGTTCATAGATGGCTGAGATTGGAAGTAATCATTAAATCATCGTATTAACGAAGTCTAAGCATTTGTTAAATTTATTTACACGGCATCACAGACAAGTCAATACACCGAGAAATAAAACAATACACTACAAAAAAAAGAACAATGTACATGATAAGTAATAATATACATGAATAACATACAAGGTAGGTTAAGCACTGGTTACACAAGTGCTGGACAACCTATCATCCATCATCTCGCAAAACCTTAAACATTCACGGCATATTGTCGTCCATCTCCATGAAAATAAATCGCATCCAGGCACCGATGTCAATATTGACCAGCATCAGTGCACGAGAAAGCGTTAAATATAAGAAACATTTTCAATAAACAGCAATCATGCAACTAAGAATTCTTTGATTTTCGGAACCCATCCATCAATGACATAATCAGTATAAAGCACTTCGTAATTATAGCAATACATTAATAAATTCAGACATCGTAAACTGCGATCGAAATTCATTGAAGTACTAGGGTTGTTACTCTGTCAAGTCAAAGTCAATATTTATTGACTTATACATTTATATGGCGGAATGTGTTTATTTATTATTAAAGTATTCAATGTATTTCATTAACCTATTATTTAATTCATTTGGCACCAGACGTTAGGTATATATATTTTTTTATTATTTTGTTTGTCAAAACGAAGTAATATTTTTTGATCTCGATCAATTAAGTAATTTTTTTTTTCAGAAAATAGTGTTGTTGATTTTATTGTTTACGTTGTTTCGCCATCGAATATGCGAAAATTATTACTCACTATCCCAAGTGAAAAATTTGGAGAGTTTTGGATAAAAATGGTAAATACAATACAAAAATTTACCATTTAATTGTAATAATAACATTAAACTGAGATTCAGATTCTGTTCAGTTATTATTATTTGTATTATTTTAGTTCATTAATTTAGAACCATCGCCATCCCTAACAGGTTATCATACGTCATTTCAATGAATTTCGATTGCAG
The DNA here is from genome assembly GCA_025490895.1 of Thaumatotibia leucotreta. Lineage (NCBI taxonomy): Eukaryota > Metazoa > Arthropoda > Insecta > Lepidoptera > Tortricidae > Thaumatotibia > Thaumatotibia leucotreta. Next base: position 14,474 of record JALPQI010016027.1, on the reverse strand, counting down.
TTTACGATGTCTATTAATAATAAAGGTAAACAGCCTACAATTTCAGCTAATGCGTCTATATTTTATAAGCCGACCTAATTATAAGCAACACATGAAACACCAATTAGGTACCAAATCCTGCTATTTTAGGGCTGCACGAATTATTTTAGGGGCCACATCAAAACATTTCGCCAGAGTAGTTACGCATGTTATGGCTAACCGCGTTTGTGACATGTGTTCAAGTTTGTGAACAAGTGGAACGGGTAAGTAGACTTGACGACAAACTGCGGAATTGAGGATTCTAGATAGTTGGGAAGTTATTAATAGTTGAAAGTTCTGTGATACTAATTGTTCGAATAGAGGGGCGTTTGGTTAGTGCAGTTTCGTTGGCCAACAATAATTCGGTTATGATACCTACAGTTGTCCGAGTCTTAATGGACTGCAGGTTTCGCTATGACATTATATCAAGAAAAGTTTACTTTTGAATCAAACGTCCGAGCACTATACAGTATGTCGTGTCAATTAACTCTCTTGTATCTTCACTGTCTGTAAAAGACAAGTACTATTTAAGGAAAAAGTATCAGTAGGGTTTCGTCTACACGGGCACGTATTCCACATGGGCACTTTATTTAAAGGTTGTAAAGAATAATTACATTACTAAGATTTTTCACTATTTAAATCAAAACTCGCTAGATATTTTAACAAAAAGTGCATGTCGAATATTAGAGCGGAAATGAGCACTGCTATTTTAAGTATATTAAAGCACCAACATCAGGGGGCTTATTTAGCATGTCATTATCGCAGCGAGATAACCTATCCGTCTCTCTTTTATTAACATAGTAGGTAAAAGACGGGAAGTAAATCTCACGACAACATAATAGTTAGTCCATGAGACTTAAGGTCACGCACACAACAATATGTCATGTAATTGTAAACACTAGACGAATCCGAAATTAGTGTTATTTTTCGTACTGACAGCAAATCTAATTGTAACTGTTTAGATTAACCAAAAAGTTTGTTCAATGGATTTGCGACAATATTTTGACGCAGGTCACATTTAACTCATTCATTAATTCCCTTAATTTTTTGCTATTAGTACTTTATTTTGATGTCTGTGTAATCATTCACTTCAACTCTGGTGTCATAAATCATTACCTACCTACTGTCGCTAATGCAACCAATGCTATATTGCCGATTTCTAAGAATGAACTTTTGACAGTATAACTTTCATAATCGATCCTTATTAATATCGAGGGTTGCCTGGTGAAACCCGATAAGTGACAAAACGTGAGATTTTAAAGTAAAAACAGTTTTAGGATGATTCAGTATCGGTCAATCTAATGGTAATATCAGATAAGCTGATTTTACATGTATCACGGAAATATGCTGAGTAAATAACCCAATAAGTACTTGATTTCAACTATTCATTCAGAACTAAATACTACAAGTACATTTAAGACTTCATTTTTATCTATTACTTAATGGAAGAACCACATAACGTACATTTATTGGTATTTAGTGCCGAGATATTTACACCTAATCAAACTAAACACACAATGTAGAACCAGTTACTGTTACTTACCCGATTTCACCTCATTACGATTGCAAACTTTAAAGGATTTTATTACGAATTAGAATACGTTAAAAGCATTTGTTGGATTCTACTTTTACGATATAATTTATTACACATACAAATGTATTCAAAGAGAACCCAACAAATAAACTTATAGTACTTTTTTGAAACAATTCTCTAATAAAATATTATGTTAAGTCCAGTAATCGGATTTTCGCAAGAGGCCTTCGACAATTTTTTTTTCAAATATGTCCGGGGATGAACCCTATAAGTTTTTCGACGGCCCCATGGTCATGCGCCGCTTTGACAAGTAGCAACACGAACGCAAGCGCACCGCTGCGACGTTGCATATTTAATTGAAAATAGCTGTTCAAAAGGGGTGTAGTGTATTAAAGAAGGTTATGAATGATTGTGTTCAAAGTTGTGTGTTGGTGACCTAGCTTGCAGTAATAAGCTGGAAACAGGTAATCTACTTTTCTAACCTAGAATAAACGTAGAATTGTCATATTTTACACACCGTGTTTATAGTAATGAGTTCAAGAAACAATTAATCTAAGCTTTTGTACCTACCTAACCGTTACCATGAAAAGCATTGTTGTTGTTTTATTGAACTTATCGGTTTTTAGCACTGACTATGAAAAGCGTTGTTGTTGTTTTATTTGATCTTATCGGGTTTTAGCACTGACTATAAAAATAATTGTTGTTGTTTTATGCGAATTTATCGGGTTTTAGCACTGACGATTAATGAGACTTCGCGACTTTGAGTGATTCTTACGATAAAAATAATAAAAAGGTAGTTGTGATTAGTACTTCTGATTAAATCATATTGATTAATTTTTACGTTTCAGCGGGGCAAAGTGCTTCTATGAACAGTTTGTCTATGACTAGACCTTGTGTTTCCAAGGCAATTGAAAAAAAATGTAAGCTGTATGCAAAAATGTATGCAAAACAATGAAGATGGTAAGTTTCCATGGTTTTGAAGATCCGCACATTGTTTTACGTTACTACCAATTGTGTTTGTGGTACTCATACCTACTCATACTTTAATTTAAAAAATCAATTTCAGAAAATGACTCAAATACGCTATATTGTCAACGACAATAATAGCATGTCAGACTCAAGTAAGTCTTTTGTGGATTATTAAAAAAAACTGTTATTAGGATCGATCTGTAACTTAATTGATTATGCTTACATTTTTTCCAGATGATGAAACTGACTTATTTGGCATTGACTATTCGGATGAAGATCCTACATATGTGCCACATCCTAAGGACTTTCGCAATTTTGATGAATCGCATATTGATTACGCCGCCCAAATGCACAATAATAATCGTAAGAAGACTCAAGTAAGTCTTTTACAGATAACTTAAAAATAATGTTATGAGGATAAAGTTACTTATACGGGTAATTTATTCTGCTTTCGTTTTTTTCAGATGATTAAGCTGAAGATCCTACTTACGACTATTTTACCAAAACAAATAGATTTTACTACTGAAAGTCCAAATGTTTCATCCAAACAGGAAGATTTTTTTACGGTGCTGGTTGATGAAGTTTTACATCGAGTTTGGATTGCTGTAGAAGATGACCATTCAGCTGGAGCTCCTTGTGTTCCTAATACAGATTCAGAGAACGATGCACCTCAGCGAAATAACTCTGGCCATGACATTATTATTCCTGAAAGTCCCAGTCCAAGGAAACATCAGGAACGTTCCTTGCCGACACTTGACAATGTTAGTCTTTCTGGTCAAGGTGAATGTAAAGAAAGAGCTTCTTCTTACGGTTCAGATTCCGAAGACGATACATTAAAAGTATTAGAACCAACTGACTCTAGCCACAATCACGGCATGATCCGTGAACGTTCCGGTGCTTGTTCACAAGTAGAAGACACTGTTATCTTAATTTTAGACAATGTTTTAGATAAAGTTTGGGGTTGTGTCAAACCCCTGAAGCGACGTAAGCAAGCTAAGCTATCTAAATGGAAAGTAGAACTCGCTAAAAAGTGAAAAATGGAAGAGCTACCTTATGTAACCCAAGGCGTTAAGCGTCCTGCTAAAGTTCCAAAGCCTCCTTGGAACCTCCTCGATCCTTGAAGCCTCCTTTGGAACTTTAGCAGCGTTCGCTTTTTAGCGATATCTACTTTCCATTCAGATAGCTTAGCTTGCTTACGTCACTTCAGGGGTTTGACACAATCCCAAACTTTATCTAAAACATTGTCTAAAATTAAGGTAACAGTGTCTTCTACTTGTGAACAAGCACCGGAACGTTCACGGATCATGCCGTCATTGTGGCTAGAGTCAGTTGGTTCTAATACTTTTAATGTATCGTCTTCGGAATCTGAAACGTAAGAAGAAGCACTTCCTATACATTCACCTTGACCAAAAAGACTAACATTGTCAAGTATCGGCAAGGAACGTTCCTGATGTTTCCTTGGACTGGGACTTTCAGGAATAATAATGTCATGGCCAGAATCATTTCGCTGAGGTGCATCGATCTCTGAATCTGTATCAGGAACACAAGGAGCTCCCGTTGAATGGTCATCTTCTACATCAATCCAAACTCGATCTAAAACTTTATCAATCAGCTCCATAAAAAATCTTCCTGTTTGAATGAAACATTTGGACTTTCAGTAGTAAAAGTTTTGGTAAAATAGTCGTAAGTACGATATTTCGAAAAAACGAAAGCAGAATAAATTACCTATTTAAGTAACTTTATCCTAATAACATTATTTTTAAGTAATCTGTAAAAGACTTACTTGAGTCTTCTTACTATTATTATTGTGCATTTGGGCGGCGATATCAATTTGCGATTCATCAAAATTGCGAAAGTCCTTAGGATGTGGCACATATGTAGGATCTTCATCCGAATAGTCACTGCCAAATAAGTCAGTTTCATCATCTGGAAAAAATGTAAACATAATAAATTAAGTTACAGATCGATCCTAACAACAGTTTTTTTTAATAATCCACAAAAGACTTACTTGAGTCGGACATGCTATTATTGTCGTTGAGAATATAGCGCATTTGGGTGGCAATATCAATTTGCGATTCATCAAGATCGGAGGAATCATTTTCTGAAATTGTTTTTTTTACTTAAAGTATAAGTACCACAAATACAATAGATAACGTAAAACAATGTGCGGATCTTCAAAACCATGGAAACTTACCATCTTCATTGTTTTTCATATAACAGCCTATATTTTTTTTAATTTGCCGTTGAAACACTAGGTCTAGTCATACACAAACTGTTCATAGAAGCACTTTGCCCCGCTGAAACATACTGAATTATACCTGAAGAGTATCATGGATGGATAAGAAGCCTAAAAACGTTTGTTGGCATAGCTCTTACTTTTTCATATGTAGAATAATACCGTTATTACTTTTAGATTCGTCTATTTTTTAAGTTTTTATTTGGTAATCAAACACTCTTAGTAACAAATATGTTGTTTTTATTTATGCGTAAACCCAATAAGTCGATACCCCTTGGTAAAAAATGTTATCTTACAGGAAAACTAGATGAGTTACATAACTAAAACATAGATAAACTTAAAGTGAATGAAATTGCTTTTCACAAACCACTCATAAAACTACGAATTTATTTATCAAAATAAGTGTCAGATGACAATAAACCTTTAACATCATTTTTCTCGAAACTAGGTATCACGTACTTATAGGGTTTCACCAGGCAACCCTCGATATGAGGGTAAGACTCACAGTTTTTTTGATAGTCTTAACGTCTTATATATTATATTACCCTCATTTCTAATCTGTCAAATGTTCAATCTTATAAATCGGCAACTATAAGCCTACTCGTACAGCGCAGTAGCTCGCGCCAGTACACTTGCCCGTTCCAACTCTCCCCCGTTTCTTGGCACGTCCGTATCATCACGTACTCTCACTTACCCAGATATAATTATTCTCTGGCTGAATTCGCAGCATCCGGTCCAGGCATTCAATTTACCAGTTTGTAGGTGACTAGGTTAACTTTGTATCGATAAGATATATTTTTAAATTGGTTTTGCGATGCCTTTTAGTGTTTTCATCATCATCATAATCAGCCGAAAGACGTCCACTGCTAAGCATAGGCCTCCTCAAAGATTGCCACAATGGTCTGTCCTGCGCCGCCCGCATCCAGCGGACTCCTGCGACCTTCACCAGGTCACTAGTCCATCTTGTTGGGGGCTGCCACTCGAGAACCTTTCCGCCCCAACGGCCATCGGTTCTATGCGCAATGTACACCCACTGTCACTTCAGTTTAGCGATTCGGAGAGCTATATTTATTGGCTACTTTATTTGACCTGCCGATGACCGCATTTGCAAAACGATCTCGCAGAGAGACTCCTAGCATAGCCCTTTGGGTGACTTTGAGCCTTCTTAAGAGATCCATTGTAAGCGACCACGTTTCAGTACCGTATGTCATCAGTCATCACTGGCAATAAACACTGATCAAGGTGAAGATCTCAGAGAATATCGGGTACGTAATGCCGTTCTTCGCGTACATCTAAGAAAGTTACGAATACAAGTTTTGGTGTATCTTAATTTTATAACTGGGTGTTTGTATTTATAGAGAATTCTCGCTATTTCCATATATTTCTAAGGTAGCTGCCATAGCCGTCATGTTCCAGACAAAGTAGACTTTTTCATGGTATGCACCTAAACTGGCCTTAACTACGAACAAATAAAACATAGAAGCCGCACGCGATACTAAATTACCTTTCAAAAACAGTCCTAAATTTTAGTTGACAAGTGTTATCCTCTGTAAGGAATTTTAATATCAACCCATAAAAACTTGAACCACCATTTTAAAATAGTTGTGATTTACTATTTTCTAAACATTTGTTAATGATGTTGCGCCAAAATATGCGCGGTGTTAATAATAGCGCTATGTCCTGCCCATCTTGGCACAATTGAGCAATTGCTTTTGTGGTCAGTTTTGAGCTTGCGTTAGACGTCCATGTTATCTATGGTCGCAGGGCCTTAACTTGTAATAATAGGACAAAACTAATCAAACCAAACGTTGGCGTGAATGAAACGTTCCATACATCCAAGCAACTTGCTTTAACTTACCAAACTAAATACCTCCGCCAAAACACAAAAGCAAATACCAAAGAAACCCTTTCGTATATAAATGACGTTAATGATGGATCACCGGTCGGGTTAGAAAATGACACGAAAGGAGTCATAAGAATGACGCATGGCCTTAACACCGCGATAAAAGATCGTACACAGTGTCCTCGCGAACGTCCGACTAGCGTTGAATATTTCCGGATTAAATCTCGTTTATTTTAATATTTATCACACGGGTTACTCACGTAATTTAAGTCGATAATTGCTCGACATGTTTCGATCCATTTAGAGGATCCTCATCATGGAGTATCCGCGACCAAAGCCCGACGTGTACTGCGGGCTTGCGCTCTGCTAGAGCGGGTGCTGGCCGCGGGCAGCACTGGGGGGGCTCCATGATGAGGATCCTCTAAATGGATCGAAACATGTCGAGCAATTATCGACTTAAAGGCCATAGTCGGATTTTCATAGTAAGTCAGCCTTTAAATCAACCAGACTCTAGTATTTTTTTGTGAATACCTCTTATGGTGAAGAATATTTCTGCTGAGTATCAACGTCCTATCGGTGACAGTTTTTGACTTATGATTTTTTTTAGTTTTTTCTTTAATGTGTTGTATCTCAGGATGTATAAAAGCGAATTGCTTCAAATTTTGAAATAATGTTCTTTATTTAGATATGCATCGAATTTAAAAAAATGAATATCGATTGTCGTATAAAAAAAAGAAAAAAAAAGACCAAAAAATTTTTCATATTTTTTTTGTGTACCTATGAAGTAGTGACACCTCTATTTTCTTTTTCTAATTATAGACCATACATTGGCCTACTAGTTGCCTAAGTATCAAAATTTTCCAAGCGGTACTTCTTACCAAAAATCGGCAATATGTGTGGTCAAGTTCTGCATATTTGCTGCAGCTCTTGCACTTTTTATTAATATTTCCATGAAACGGATTCATTGCAGTCAAATATTATCGAGATACGCTAGTTGAAATGGTAAACGGCCGATTAATAATGAAATAAACAGCTTGCATCATGATGACATTAAGTTGTCATTAGCATTTACTCTTAAATAAGATAACCTGATAAGAAAACTCAAATATAGATGAAGAGTTTGTATACTACATTGAAAAACACCGATTGAATGCAGAACTTGACCACACATATTGCCGATTTTTGGTAAGAAGTACCGCTTGGAAAATTTTGATACTTAGGCAACTAGTAGGCCAATGTATGGTCTATAATTAGAAAAAGAAAATAGAGGTGTCACTACTTCATAGGTACACAAAAAAAAATATGAAAAATTTTTTGGTCTTTTTTTTTCTTTTTTTTATACGACAATCGATATTCATTTTTTTAAATTCGATGCATATCTAAATAAAGAACATTATTTCAAAATTTGAAGCAATTCGCTTTTATACAAGGAGATACAACACATTAAAGAAAAAACTAAAAAAAATCATAAGTCAAAAACTGTCACCGATAGGACGTTGATACTCAGCAGAAATATTCTTCACCATAAGAGGTACTCACAAAAAAATACTAGAGTCTGGTTGATTTAAAGGCTGACTTACTATGAAAATCCGACTATGGCCTTACGTGAGTAACCCGTGTGATAAATATTTAAATATGTTTGAGTCTCACGTTAGTTATAATTCTAAATCTCGTTTCTATCCAAACAGCTCGTTTTTTCGGAAAATCAATGAAAGTTTATTTTCAACTCTATATCACTTTAATTTTGAACTCTATATCAATGTGATAATGATAATCATAGATCGGAAAAATTTGCGTCATTGTTCGCAATAATATGGACATATGACTTCAAACCTATTTAAATGAATAACTAAACGAATATTTTCCTGTAATTTGATTTCGAAGCTTTAAGGTGACTATTTACAAATGTTTCCATAGTTACCGGTGTCAAATAGGTACTGAAAATGATTAAATGATTAATTATTTAACCAACTTTGAAGTCATGTCCATATTATTGCGAACAATGACGCACTTTCGTTCGATCTCTAATGATAATTCGTTAATCTAATTTTAACTTATACCTGTATATTGGTCTAATTTTCACTTATACCAGGAAAACGCGATGTCATCGAGGAAAAGTCAATTGAAATAAATGGAAAAGAGTGGCATTGACATTGATTTTTTCTGTAAAAACCCGTAAAAACGAAACTTTTACACATTCCGAAAAAAAAACATTTGATTTTTTCCAATACTTTCAACGCTACGTCTGACTGAGTCGGGTTTTCTACCGCGAACTTAGAATATCGTCAATTTCGAGCAGTTGTCCCTGTCAGTCCACCGAAGCCGCCATCGGAGCGACGGAGACAGATGGTCGAAAAATACGATTTTCGGAAGTAACGGTAGGCCCGCAGGCAATCTGGCCCTATATCACCACAGTGACAGGTGTAATCCTACTGACGAGTCCACGGAAAGGACATTTAATTGCCTTGGTATTACAAGGTTCTATTTTGCGCTTTTGTCAACTTGAAATTTGAACATTAATAAATAAATAAATATTAAATATCTTGAGACATCTTACACAAATCGACCTAGTCCCACGGTAAGCTCAATTAAAGCTTGTTATGTGGGTGCCAGGCGACGATCTATATAATAGATAGATACGTATAGATACTTAAACACATAGACAGCCACCATAACAAATATTTGTGATAAATAAATATAAAAATTATGCTCTCGCCGGGATTTTAACCCGGAACCTCCAGCTTCGTAGGCAGGGTCACCACCAAATAGGCTACAAAGGCTGAGAAAACATTGTGACAATGACACCTCCGATTTTAACACCCGAAAATGTAACATACTACCCTGTAATACGAGTATTTGAGTTTTCAATCAGTCAAGTGTTCATGAAATCCAGAGCAAATTTGCACCTTATTCTGTTAAGAGTTAAGTTTTCGTCTGTGAATTGACTAGACTTTGAAGTTTCATTGTCAAGACATCGTTTATACATGCACTTTATGAAATGAAATGAAATGAAATGGTTTTCATCATGTAGGCATATTAAATTATTAAATTAAATATTAATCGAAAGAGCTCGTAAATAAGTAAGAAAAGCTTTGTCAATGATTGCGCTATCAGACTCAAGTAATACTTATCTAATTTCATAATCTTTTACCCAGAAATTACATTGACATAATATGAATCCCTACAAATATTTGAATACTTACCCTCTCATTCATAACGGTTCCTAACTTAACAAAGATAGTCTCCACAGAGTTAACTTTATACGAGTAGATTCGCAAACCAACTTGTTAGTCGAAAATACCACGAAATAAAAGAAAAATACATAATCGCTACCCCAAAGGAACAAAGTTCCATGTTTACATTTTCAGAGTAATTAAATTTAGGCTAAGTATCAGTGCGACAAAGCTAAACTTTCAAGTTTATAAAAGTGCATAATATAATATGTCGTGTGGCGACGGCAGTAATAATACATTCGTCACCATCTCAACTCCTCCTGCGGGTGTCGTAAGAGTCGACTAAGGGATTGAAGTGTCACTGATCATTCTACAAGATTGATGATGGGCAGCAGCGTTATCATAGTGGACACATTACTACGATCGCCAATCCGCTTGCCCAGCGTGGCGATTGTGGACATTTACCTCCTAATGCGTCTATACGCAAAGTTAATAGGAGAGGCCTACGTCCAGCTGTGGACTAATATAGGCTGATGATGATAATGATAATATAATATTGGGGCAGCGAAATGCTGGACCCCACGAAATTTGAATTGGTCGCTTTCTTCTTCTGAATGGGTTTGCCATACTATAAACATTTGTTTTTAACTACTGCCCAATCCATTCCGTCCGTGTGTCCCCCTCAATACATCATTGATCATGTAGGCTCACTAGTAATTTGCAGAGCTTTATGATATGTACACCCACGGCCAAATATTTACGTACGAAATATCGTCTGTCATTTAATATAGTTACAAACGATACTAACTGACAGGTCGCAATTTGAATTTATAAACTGAATTTAGAATTAATGGCTTTCGTACAGAAATTCTTACAATTTAAAATAACTAGAACTTAAGTATTACATTTTATCGTCAGATGACTCCGTAGATATAAAAATAGCAACTCATGATTAAAAAACTCGTATTACCACACATTTTAGGTGGTTTTCTTAAACGGTCTACATTTTTATCTCTACAAACCGACCTAACGACAATTCTAAAGTTTTTTGGATTTATTTACAAATTTAGGAAAATTCCAATACAACCTGATTTAAAAATAGATTTTACCTACACTATAAATATTTTAAAAAAATATTTGGAACCTGCATGTTTGCGTTATGTTATATGGAAAAACCACCTGACCCGTATTAATTGACCGAGTATGTATAACTACTGACCAGAGTGCTTAGCCAATTTGCCAATTCTAGCGCTTAAACGTCAATCGTAAGCGAAAGGCAGCTAACTGTCTTTGTCGCACTAATATGCAAGTGTGACAGAGAGGGAAATCTACGATACACTACCAAGCGCTAGCGATTGGCAACTTGGCTAAGCATTCAGGTAACGGGGACCAGATACTGCAATTTTATTGAAAATCACGCAGAATACACCACAAAATTCACATCACAACTTCAAATGTATCAATTATCATCAATTTCAGTCACGTCGCGAATGACCGATGGTCCCACGTGACGGGCGGCCATTTTGTTTTATGGTTGTTTCGTAGGACAAGCTTTGCAATTTGTCATACACTACGAATGACAGTCACACATTTTCTTTGAATCAAAAAATTGGTCAGTGGGTCTCACTTAGATGACAATTTTTTATGGTAATCGGCTTCTATACCCTATTAATGCATGTATATTATGTATAACATTATATTATAACCTATTTCCCGCCACGTTAAAAAGGTAGGCAAGCAATACCTAAAAGTTTCGAATAGTTTACAAGCATTTAAAGTGTTCGAAACGTCGGGATGTAATTAATTTAATGAGTATACGCAATATAATCCGTTTTTTTTTATACCACGTCGGTGGCAAACAAGCATACGGCCCGCCTGATGGAAAGCAGTCACCGTAGCCTATGGGCGCCTGCAACCTCAGGGTGTCACATGCGCGTTGCCGAGTGGCTCCACTCCACCTGATCGTAAGTGAAAAGTAGAGCCCAAATCGCGGCGGCAACGAACAGGAGACAATCAGTAACCTGTTAGTTGCCACCGCCTTGCTGGCCCGCTAGATGCTTGTAAATACACCGGCTGACCCCGAAACACGGCAAACACGAAGGTAAGTCATTTCACGGGCGTTTACACCGAATGTACGGTGGTAGCCAACCAGGCGGGTACTAGTAAAAATACCCTACCACCGGCTGAAAAAATAAAAATAAAAATAGTTTTATTTTGTGTGTGAATATATTACGTTATTTACCGTTTTAGATTTCACTCCCACACATTCTTTAATTAGTTGCGTATTTAAAAAGACCGATTGTATTATATTAAATTCAGTATATTTTTGAGTTAATTTTAATAATGAGGTTGGCGTGGGCGCCTTTGTACAACATAATGTATTCTATTATATAAGTAGGTACTATTAAAATTAAAAGTACCTATTTCAAAGGACAGCCATAGAAAACCCACGTACAAGCCAAACAAATATCAAGTATCAAGATGTTTAGCTTAGATGGGAATTGCTTAAAATGGAAAAAACATGAATATCCATTTAACCTTTTCAACTTTTTCAACTGGTTCTTGACCACTAAAGTGGCCGTGTGTTGTCCTGCCTACCACGCCAGCAGCCACTAAAGTGGTCATCGAGTATGCTGTCAAAGTAACTGTCTTGCTGACAGATAAGGTTTATTTTCGTTGTTCATTAGTAGATACTGGCGTGTAGTGTAAAATTGAATGCGAGAGGGAAAAAGGTTAATATTTTTTTAAATAGTTCACTGAGTGAGATTTGTACCCAAGTGCTCAGCTTTCGCGAATGAAATCAAAACACTCGGCTACTTGTTTGATACCATCAAAGCATTTAATAAAATTTTATAGGTATGTGCCACAAAAACTACAAAATTATTGTTTAAATCAATCTTTATTGAGTCTTTCAAATTCAAATTACAACTGAAATGCTGCAACTACATGGTACTATCACTACATGATAATAATAATAATTAAATAACTCAATAACCACTTAAATATCACACAAATTAAATATATATTATATAGTACCTATAGTATAGTTATCTAATTGAAAGCCTATTCTACTCGATATGACAAAATGATGATATAAATCAGATTGTAAGTAATATTTTACTAAGTTTCATTCATACATCTTTTTTAGCCCTTAATTCGACAGGAATGGTCGTGTGTGAAAGCCTCCTTGACACTCAACAGTTTTAATAATTCTGGTTCGAAATAAAATACAAAAAGTGGGTTAAAGACCATGTCCAGTATTTTGGACGTTGTCAAAGTAAGGGCTAGTGACTTACATTAGTTATTTTAGACCAATCTGTGTGCAAATTTAACCCTTTGAACGCCAAAAGCAGGTCTCCTGTTTTGTCGCACATAAAGTAATCATGGCGGAGCCTGTCCAATAGAAATAGAGGTACATTCGACCAATTGGAACCCTTAGTCACTCTATAACCTTTTCATAATCACACGAATTAAGAAATGTCTTACAATTTGATTTATGACGTCACTTTGACGAACTATGTCAAGTAGCGGTGGGTAGTTCCCGGTAATTTCCCAATATGACTATGGAGAAAGTTTCCATTTGATAATATTCCCCATACTGTGTTGAAAAAGTTACTGGGAACTTCTTCTTCTTTTGGCGCCATATCCTAAAGGCCCGGCCACGACATTGGTCTGAGGCGACCAGCGGCAAGCGAATCCATGAGTTGGAGCGGGATGCCAATATGGGTACTCCCTCTCACACGTATGGATTTCCGCTAAGCCGTTCGCCTTATACCAATGTCGTGGCCAGGCCGTAAGTATGTCGGCGACCATCATGCGAAAGTTTTCTCTACTCTTTACCGATGGGTTGACTGTATATATTCGTTAATCAAGAAACTGGTGTTCAGGCCACATTTTGGCGCGAGCGGTTCTAAAGGTTAAGTAATCATGATCAACTTTTACTTCCTAACAACAGGCTTCCAAGAGATATCATTCATTCCATGGAACGCTCTCTTCAACCCCTGACCATCAGCCCATTTCGAGTCCAAGTAGTGGTCATCGTCATCTTGTTCCAACTTCTTCCATTCCTCCTGCTTCCTATACGCGTGCAGCATAAGTTGTTTTCGTTCGTCTTCGGTGAGAACTGGTTCGCGACCTGGTGCGTGCTCGGAGGAAGAGCAAAGCTTGACGGTGACCTTGGTTTTGTCGTTTTTGCCTGTGGAGAAGTTCCAATTGTTATCATTCTTTTGTGTAGCTCGGTCGGTGTCTCTTTCGTGCCTATTATCAAACCGGAATCAGAAGAGGATTCGAAATTTTCGATACAACTAATGAAGTAATGACCAGTGATCGGTTTTTTGGATTCCCTCTAGCGGGATTTCGCTAATGACACAATATTTATCATTAAAAGAATTGTTTATAGATGTAGTGAGTGATTAATTAACCTATTGTCTGTAAGTCTCTGCTAAATGCAGAGACTTACTATGAAATAAAATAAAATATCCTAGATTGACTTATACACTGTTGTGTCAACAGTACTTTCGTATCCCATTCTAATCGTAGTTTGATAATACTAAAGGTGCGTTCAAACCAAAAGAGCATTCGCTATTCTAACCCCCCCCCTCTACGAAATTCGATCGTTACACAAAACGTGATTGGTTCATTTCGTAGAACGGGGGACAGAACAGTGAATGTTATTTTGGTTTGAACGCCCTTTAGTGGGAC